>CAKAKR010065038.1:11220-44413 GCA_916700685.1 Adelosebastes latens | reverse complement strand
CACACACACACACACACACACACACACACACACACACACACACACACACACACACTCACAGAGCTCCTCCTGACCCTGGTCTGTTTTCCTCCATAGGGCTCATTCTGTTCACTTTTGAGGGACGGTCGCACACTGAAGGAAAATGGTTTCCTCATTGTCAGCAGCCACTATCTGCTCAGCTAATGGCTGTTATATTTCTTCAACAATCCCTTTTCACGTTTCTGTTGTTCCCTGCAAATATGAATGCTCATGCCCCTGGGAGTTGTTCCATTTTACATCTCTCACTCTCTCCTCTCCCTCCTGCTCAGTTTCCCGCTTTCTCTCTCGCCTCCACCACCAAAACCTCAGCCGCGTCACCGCTCTTTAAATAGGACTTAATTTGTTTGAGTTTTTCTTGCGCTCGTTAGCCCCACCTGGATGATACGTGCAGCGTCTCCAGGTGGGTCGTTCTTCAATTTTCCACGCAGTTGCCACGGGGGTTAACAATTATCCTGGTTCCATTTCCATGCTAATTAGTTGATTTTACAAATTCATCATTGTTCTTGTGCTCTACATACTGTTGGTACTCGTGGCTTTGCGCCTGCTGTTTCCAGTGTCAAACGCTTTCTTAAGCCGGGAAGCGTGCTCAAAGTGAACTCAAAGCATGGCACAGATGTCTCAACCCCCCCCCGCAAAGGGTGCAAATGCTCGCTCCGTGTTAGGTTCCATCTGGACACGGAGCGGCGTTAGCGAATGGCAGAAAACACGCCAAGCTGGAGTGGAGAGCCAGAGGAGTGTCCTGTCAAACCGGGTTCAAATGGGAGCAACAAAAGAGCAACTTTTAAGTGCAGAAAGCACAGAACATAGAGAGGAGAAGACCTCCACATTTGGAGCCCCGGTTCTAAGTGGGTCGTACAGTTTGCCTTTGTTACCAGATGCTGTTTGTTTTAGTCTTCGTCTCGCCTCTTCCTCGGAAAACAAACGCTGGCAGCCCTCCTATCCTAATGCGCTGTTTAGACTTCAACATGGCTGAGCAACTTTAAGTTAATTACAACGTTACAAACACTTTTTATTTTCCTTTTTGGTCTCCGCAGGCTGTTGTGCGTATGAATTCCTTTCCAAAAACTTAATTTCTATTTACTCATTAGTGTTTGTTCAATTCCTGCTGGAGGTGGATCTGATCCAGCCCGAAGACTGTAAACAGCATCATCTCTTCCTTTTGCTCTGGCTTTCAGACATCCCGACACTGGCTCTCCAATATGTTTTTTTTTTACTTTCATTTTGACATACTTTATTTACTCCTCAGAGATGGAATTCCCTCCGGTGGGGGCACAAGGTTGGCAGCAGGGTGCATTGTCACCGGAGCAGGTAGAAAAAAAATGAAATCATCTTGGAAAATGACTCACAAAAGTGAGTTTATATTTACCCCCGAACTGGACACAATGACAAAAAGTGCCACATCAATCACTGATTGTCAGACCTCTTTAATAGCTGACACATGCTGATAGGCTGCATTCAGCCTGAAGGCCACTATACACTGTGCGATAGGAGCAAGCTTTGCAGGTTTATTGCATGTCACAAAGTGTGAGATGGGTATAAAAGATTCTCGGGTGCAATCTGTTACAGACAATACAATATTAGTTTTGAGGCATGTCAGATTGTGTGATCAATTGCGCGTCATCCATCTCGTGTGCCACAAACTATTACATATATTTTCCTTTCTCCTTTCAAAAAAATGCCAATGGCGACGCTGCATCCATCGGCTGGCGTTTCGTGAAGTTTCATGTGTGGTCTTCCGTCCTTTGCTTGCTC
This sequence comes from Adelosebastes latens, assembly GCA_916700685.1. Classification (NCBI taxonomy): domain Eukaryota; kingdom Metazoa; phylum Chordata; class Actinopteri; order Perciformes; family Sebastidae; genus Adelosebastes; species Adelosebastes latens. Next base: position 42,622 of record CAKAKR010065038.1, on the reverse strand, counting down.
CTTAGCCGGTTGATAAGTATGGGATTTGTAGAGGAAAAACAAAACTTGGTCAAAACTGAGTCTGGACCGTGTACGGTCAGTCTGTGAATTTGTGGCAAAATTGTTACGCAAATAGTCAGTGGTCATGTCCATAATGTCCATCAGGTCCAGCGAGGACACTTGGGGATGCGTACCAAGGTGACGCCGCTCACGACTCCTATGTGTTAAAACTTTAATAAAAATGTGTGCAAGTTCAATAATTGTATACATTCATGCTTGCAGATACTGTGGGGATGGGCATCCAAAATCTGTGTGCCCGAGGCGAATCTGCCTGGCGAGAAAGGAAAAGAGCAAATAAAGCCATCAACCGCAGTCAACGTCCCTGAGCTGGAGAAGGCTTTAAAAAAAGCATCCCTTCCACTGTTTTGGCAATTATTTGATTACAGGACTGATCCAAGGGTGGTTTGACTTGGTTGCCAAAAGTGTCATTCATTTGCAATAATCTACAGTCTGCTCTGAACGAGCCTGAGATACTTGATGCATTACTGGAAAAGGAGGTTAAGAAGGGATTCATGATCGGTCCATTTGATAAATCTCCCTTTCCAACAACGTGCATTAATCCTATAGGTATAGCAACCTGTAAATATTCTGGAAAAAAGCGCCCAATCATTGATTTATCTGCTTCTCATAATGAAGAAGCTCAAAGCATTAATAGACTTATTCCCTTGGCAACCTTCTCCCTGTTTTATGCTTCCATTGACAATGCCATCAAGTTTATTAAGAAAGCAGGTAGGGGTGCGTGGCTAGCCAAGGCAGACATCACAGACGCTTTCAAAGTGATGCCATTACATCACTCGCAGTGGCACTTATTTGGCATTAAATGGAGAGAAAAACTGTACTTCTCAGTTAGACTCACCTTCGGTTGTCGCAGCAGCCGAAAAATATTTGATACTTTGTCAGAGGCGCTTTGCTGGATTCTCCTAAATAACTGTAAACTGCCTTTTGTGCTTCATCTGTTAGACGATTTTCTGCTAGTGGACTATCCAAATTCAAAGCCAGATCGATTCATCTCTGCTCTCACGCATACGTTTGCAAAACTGGGTATTCCCCTATCTGAAGAAAAAATGTTAGGCCCGCTTAAGGCTATAGAATTTCCAGGCATCACCTTAGATAGCAACCTGATGCAAGCCTCCCTGCCTCCCGAAAAATTAAATCGCATCAGAGAGGTCAAGAGGGAAGTGCAGGAGGCAGCAGAGATTTCAAAAAGAGAGTTGCTTTCCTCTCCAAATCCGTAAGGAATCTTCATGATATGGTGAGCTTAGATGCAGGCTTGCAGATCGGAGCTCCGGTTCTGGTCTCTTCTGTGCGACGAATTGAACGGCATCTCATTCTTTTATAATGAGATCTTAGAAACTTAATTAGCTAGTAAGCTATATACAGATGCAGTGCCCTCTTTTTTTTTTTTTTTTCAATAATCAGTGGTTCGCCGATGCATGGCCAAAAGAACTGTCATCCTTTCCAGCTAATGTTTCCTCTGCTGCTCTAATGGAAATGTACCCAATCGTGATAGCTAGTCTTCTGTGGGGTAAACTCTGGTCAAGGAAAAAAATCCTGTTTTTTTTTGTGACAATGAGGCAACTTTCAATATCATTAACAAAGGGTGCTCCTCAGTTCCTTTTTATCATTAGATTTGTTAGGCGCCTTACGTGGTCATCTGTGATGGGGAACTTCATTATTCGAGCAGCTCACATTCCAGTCTTGGGTAATAAAATTGCTGATTCTTTGTCCCAGTTTGAATTTCAGAAATTCCGCCAACTGTGCCCGGAGGCAGCGCCATCCAGCCTGAACTGCCCTCCATTCACTCAAACCGTGCTAGATTAGACACGACTCTGCAAACTTACATGGCTCTCTGCTGCTCGCTATATGTGATCCGGCTTAGCTAAATCTACATTAAAAACGTATGACTTTGCATGGTCTTACTTCCTCTCTTTTTGTGCCACCTTCTCTGTAGCTGCTTTACCTGTCAATATTTCTATCATATGTGCCTTTATAGTCCACTGTTTTGAATCACGAAAAATGTATCTATACTCAGGTATCCAATTCCACCTGCGCTTTCGGATCCATCCACCACCAGCCTGCTCGAGAAACCACAAGGCAACGATATTCGTCTCCCTTTCACTCTCTCACTCATTAAAAACACATTTAAGAAACGGGTGCTTTGCTGCTTTACACAGACCTATTTTTAGAAACTGTCTTCCTCACAGCGTTTTTCGGGTTTCTTAGAGTTGGTGAGTTCACTACACGCACTGAATCTTTCGATCCTTTGCATGACCTCGCTATAGCTGACGTAGCCATTAACACTCACTATTTCACCGCACACTCAAAGTCTGATAGAGATAGGAAAGGAACATCTGTTTTAATCTCTGAATCTAATCCTTATGCTGGCCCATTTTTTCTGCTTCCAACATAAAGTTCAAAGTTCAAAATTTTCACTTGCTGCCTAATATATCCCACCCACTGCCAGGTGCCATTGTAACAAGATAATCAATGTTATTCACTTCACCTGTCAGTGGTCATAATGTTATGGCTGATCGGTGTATATATTACTGCAAATGGAAATAAAGTTTTTCTTTGACTAAAGTGGTCCTGACTGAAGTGGTTCTTTCCTAAACCTAACTATAGTGGTTTTGATGCCAAAAATAAAGTGACGCCAAAGGGCGAGACCAGTGTTTGAGACTGGTGTTTGTGTCCCAAAGCGTTGTTGAGTTATTTTGAAGTTATGTTAGTGATGGGTTTTCCTGACTTACGTTACGTTGTTTACACAAGTATTTTACTTTACGTACTTATTTCAAGCCCAACCATGATGTTTTTTCTAAACTTAACTGGTGCTTTTGCTGCCTAAACATAACTGCGACCATTTCACAGTGACATGACATTAAATGACACTTGAAAAGCTGTGTTACAATGTTAACCTTGTGGCGTGAATTGACACGCGAAAAGCTTAAAATGAGTTATCATTTATATGCTGTCCCATGAGATCAGGTTGGTGTATCAGTAACATTGTCCAACAGTTTCCTTCAACGAAACAGTAAATTCGAGGTGATTTTATTTGGCCCTCTCGATTCCATCCACCTCATCCATATTTTTGGTCAATCAATCAATGTACAGCCTTTAGCTTGAAACCTGTGAGTGTTATTTGACTCAGATTTCAGCTTTCATGCTCAAGTTCAGGAAGAAGCTTCTCTATGTAAAAAAAAGATATATATATAACAAAAAATGGTATTTTTATCCACTGCTGCTGACCTGAGGAAAGGTATCCAATTATTTATCTTCCTGTTTGGACTCCTGCAATTCCACTTATTATTGGCTAAGTCAGAGTTTTCTCCTGGCTGCAACTAGTCCAAAGTGCAGAAGCAAGAATATACTACTGTACTCTGTATCTTTTCACCGGCTATACTGGTTGATGCTGCAGCATGCTGTTACTGTACCCACTGTTTTTATCAGGTAGAGATTTTATCAAATTGTCTGTACATGCGATTTATTAATTAGTATACACCTTTGTTGAATACTCGATTCTGATTGGTCAATCACTGCATTCTACCATCTGTTATTTCTTTATAGCAGGCCGTTGCTATGGGCGCAGTTCTGATGTCGGTCTCTGGCAGACCGTTTTTGTGTCAAATTATTGATTTCTTAAGTAAGTAGCCGTGTAATAAGAGGGATAATGTACAGCTAGCGGGTCATTGTTTTGAAATAAACCCCTTCAAGGGCGATGCGTCGCGTCACTGACCGGCTCGATTTACATTATCTCTTACTTGTCTCTTGTAGTTCTGGTCATTTATTCTCTTTGTTTATGATCTGTAAAGCATTTCCTTACCATTTTTTTTTTGAGTTACACAAATAAGGTTTATATTATTATTTTACATGGTTTTACATTGCATTATTGCGGCTTGATCATGATAAAGTATACCATAGGTAGCAATTAGGAAGCAAGAAACAAGAAAGGATCTACAGCCATGCTAGCAGCTCTGTATGGCAATACATAGACACAGCGGTGCTTTGAGCTTTATGCTAACATCAGCATGCTGATGTCAGTGTGGGACCAGGTCATTGTTTGGCAAGTCACAAGAAAGTTTCAAGTTTTTGCACTCAATTCTCGAGTCAAGATCCAAGTCAACACAGGCTAGTCCCAAGTCCTCAACTTTGAGTTTTGAGTCCTAAACAAGTCATAATGCGCTTTAATAACAACGGAGTAATAATATATTAAATTTATAAAAATCATGAATGCTTTTTGAAATGCGTATTTATTTGTTAAAACTAGCTTGTTAAAACAAGTACAACTGACCTTATATATTAAAAAAAATACATCAGATGTGTGGAATTAGAAGTCAACTTGCTGGGATTGAATAATGTTAATGTTAGTTGATTCATTCGTGCACACTTTTTAAATAACATACTTCTTAATCTTTGGGCTTGGGGGAAGGTATCAAGTTAGGGTGACCATATTTTCAGACCCCCAAACCGGGACACTTAAGTGTACTGCACGCTCATGCACGAGCGCACAGGCACGCGCTAATATGCACGCACCATAGGCGTTTTCATCAGGATGGCTAACTTGGCGCACCTGTGGTGCATTTGAGCACAGAGTGGGATCAGAGGGGGTGCATTAGAGGCTGTGACAATCATGACTTATCACATTCACTACTTTCACCCTTTAATCACAGGAGTATCCCCGTCACTGACAGTTTGGGAGTCCTGTAGAGAGTTTCTCTAAGAGGAAACGTATTGTTGTCTGGACCTACGTATATTATTTTCCAACTTGTTTTGTCTCAGGTTATTATTATTAAAATGGTGGAGCTCAGATAAAATTTTGGCCAGGATGGATACACAGGGTGAAGGACGGAAAATGCCTGTTGATGCGCAGAAGGAACTGTGTAGAATAATTAATCAAAACGACACGTTTGATGTGCACATAAGCACGGAGGGTTCTGTGGATCAAAACCACACTCAATGTAACCAGCGGATATCTGTTGCGTCCCTGCGTAATTGTGACTTGACCGCGTGCAACATCACTCTCTATGGAGTCTGAAGCGGTGCGCTGTGCTGCCTCTCTTATCTCATGCGCACAAATTAATTAATGAGTGGAACATGATAAACGTCTATGTAAGTATAATTATTATTTTAATTGTAGTGAAAACCGGTACAATTTGTTAGTAACTGTTGAAAACCGTGACATTTGAGTGTTTTGAAGATATGTGTCGGGACTCGGGACACGTCAGCTTGAAACCGGGGACTGTCCCGGACAAACCGGGACGTCTGGCCACTGTATATCAAGTATTTTCAAGTCAAAAGGCTCAAGTCCAAGTGAAGTCACGGGGTCATTGGTGTTAAAGTCCAAATCGAGTTGCAGGTCTTTTTTTATTCTGTCAAGACAAGTCTTAAGTCATTAAGTTTGTGACTCAAGTCCACACCTCTGGCTGGGGTTAAACAAGTACAAAATTGACCACGTTCACCGTGCTAAAATTCGTTAATTAGCACAAAACACAAAGTACAGCAGTAGCAGTATTTAGTCTTAAATAAACATTTTGGACTAATCAAAATTTTTATCCGATGATGGCACTACAGGAAAAGTCAGGGGATCACCAAAGTCTGTAGGATTCGCCCTCTGGGGACCATGAATGTCCACATTTTCATGGCAATTAATACAGTAGTTGAGATATTTCTGGACTCAAGTGGTGGACTGACCGACATTGCCATCCCTAGAGCCATGCAGCTAGCGTGGCTAACAATCTGATAATATGTCTGACCTAAGCATTTAAACTCACAATCTTTCACCCGTCTTTGCCCGTAGGGGTTTTAATGGTTCTTCTTTAAATCCAATGTGTCTTTCAGAACTTCAATTTCATATTTCATGAAATTCATGTCCACGTTACTCACAAGATACGCAGGTACAGTAAATTGGACTCTGTGCAGAAAATCCTCACCCTCACTATTCACTGAGACTTCTAATGCTTCTGTTCCGGTAGCGTTTAAAGTATTTCTTTAGTACCCTTCAGCCCACAGGCCACATTAATTTGACAGTTCTTCTGCCCTTTTCTGCACACAGCAGTATTTTGATGGACAGAAAACCCTGTGATGCCTTTTCTTTCATTTTTGTTTTTTAATATCATCAAAGATGCATCTTGCTGTGTTTCTCCGTCCATATCTCGCCTCTATCACCCCATTTCATCCCATCTCTCTCTCTCGCTCTCCCCAACCAGTATCCGACCTGTCTGCCATGATGGTCATTAAAGCCGGGCCAGCGGTGCCGGTGGGCCTGCTGCTTCCCTGCTTGCGTCCCCATTGCACCGCAGCGAGCTCGCTGGCCTGGAGCCGCTAACAAGCTGTGCATTCAGACAGTTGATGCTACAAATGGAGCTGTGCAGCGGACCAACTCCGGAGATGAACAACTGAAGCGCTCCCGAATCCCTTCGGCAAGGGAGGGAGCAAGACCTCCCACCTTCTCCTGTAGGTTAGACTGGGGGCTGACTTGCAGTTCTTTCAGTATAAATCTATTCAGAATGTGGTTGCATGTGTTATTGTGTCATTTATTCTCATTCCACACATATATTGCACTATCATACGCTGTAATAAATAATGTATTGCCCAGGTAATTGGCAATGTTCACCAACAATTCAGGTTATGGTAAACTAAACCAAATCCATTCTACCGTGTCATTTAGGCAAGACTCCAATATATAAGTCGTTGTTATTGTATGTTTCAGACCAACACAGTCGCTATTTTCATGGCCAGCGCCCATGTTGTGTAAGTAGCAAATGTACCTGCGCCCATCTTTGCGCCCATGGGCGTGTTGGTCTTAAAATGAGTTGTGGCCAGGCGCATTGTTGGAGCATTGCTAACTTAAGGCAGCAATTTTGCCCAACAAAACCTTGTCTAAAGTCAATGCCCCAGTATTTTCCTGCTATTTAAATGATGTATTATTCAGATAGTAAGATGCGCCTACATAGGCGGGTTCATTCTGGTGAATTTTTATGCACCAATTTTTGGTGGAAATGCTTTTATTTATTTTAGGGGAAAAAACAAAATCCTCTGTCACCCACTCAGAGGTTTCTCCTACACGTTTTTTCCAACAAAATGTGCCATGATGAGTCCACGAATGCTGTTTTTTACACATTGTGTGGACGGTGCACACACACCTCTGTCTGCGCTCAGTTTCTTTCTTCTCATCCCTCTGTGTTTGCGAGTACTACCCCAAAGTTTGCAGGCCCTCTCCCCCCTATATGGCAGCGTTTTGAGGCTGATGTGGCCTGTGTGTAATGCAGCCTCCGGATTCAGCGACCCCCCGTCAATGGACAGAGCCATATCAACCTGATCTCATCACGGGAAGGCGTATGAATAGCACAACACTTTAAGGACATTCCACGTGTCATGATAAGGCATTTTAAGCTTTTTGCGTGTCTTTTCACGCCCCAGGGTTTACGTTGTGAAACAGATATTCCGTGTCATTTAACGCCATGTCGTTGCCGTGAAGTGGTTGCAGCTATATTTAGGGCAAAAAAAAACGACGGTAACAGCCGCAACAACAAAACCATTCAACCATTTAACGTAACTTCAAAATAACTCAAAAATACATTGGGACACAAACGGTGGTCTCCTGGTTGAAAGTCCTATGTTTGTTGAACCTACGACCTTCTTGCTGTGAGGCGACAGTACAGTCCACCGTGCAGCTCCATTTTTCATCACATGTTAAACCATAATGTACTATTCATATATTAATATACTGGCCAGTCTGTCTTCATAATTCCCTAGAATCAAAGACAGGTATAAACAAGGTGCAACATTTTTCAATTCAACTCCAGCTAAATTGTTTTCATCCAGCTCTCTGTTAGCATGCTGGAGAGCATGGAGTTGGGATTGAGAATGGTTGTTGCAATCTCTAAAGGTATCAAGGATTGCCTGGTGGATGGAACCATTTTTCTGCACTTCATCTGTCCTCGTAGTCAGCGACAAACCTGTTTGGCTTCTTTCCCTATTACAGTGTCAATGACTTGTTTTTAACCACAACATTCCAGTATCAAAACCTAACCTGCATGTCTTTGGACTGTGGGAGGAAACCGGAGAAAATCCACGCTAACACGGGGAGAACATGCAAACTCCACACAGTAGGGCCCCAAGCCGGGTTTGAACCTACGTACTTTGTATAATCAGATTCAACTATTTGCTTTGTGCAAAGAAGTTACTATTTGTACACCAGAAAAAAGAAAAAGACTTAATTTAAAATTTGCTTGAATTTTGACTTGATTTGACTTGACTTCTTGTCACTTGAGTATATATATATAATATATATATAACCCGTCGTGTATTTGGATGTGTGTGTTTTTTTATGAATTATGTTTGTAAGCATATTAACTTGCTTATAAAACCAAACTGGCACTATGCTTTTCCTTCTCAGATTCACCATGACCACAACAGCTAACCTGAATCTGCCACTTTTTTTTTACTGTATTTAATAACGAGGAGCTCGTCCATGTTACCAAAGAATCATTACAATCACACACCTGGTATTAATGTGGCTGGTAATAATAGCTCGGAAGAGGATAAAGGATGGGAGAGAAGATGAGGGAGGCGATGGAGGGGGGATAAAACTAGGATAAAAGGAGGAAGGGAGAAGAATTGGGAGGACAGAGGAGGTGAAAAAGGGGGACAGTAAAAGAGAGGGAAGATGAGGCGAGGAAAGGGAGAAACGTTTGTCCGAGGAGCTGACACCATGCAGTGGCGGTGGCAGCTGCACACTGACTGTTTTTCTGCCTCTTTATTTCACTCTCCTGCAGTCTTTCTTTCACCTTTATCCTTGGCATGGTTCTTTCTTACCTCATACTGTCTGACAACATGTCCAAAAACACCACACACACACACACATCATGAACCCCACACATAACCTTCCAGTTGAGAGTGAGCGGAGCCTAGTCTAGCACACGAGGGAACAAACAGCGTGCTGCATTTATAGAATGGGCTCCCTGATGGCCCGGTCCTATCAGCCTCTATAATCAATGGAGGCGTCAGGGAGACCGCAGCCACGGCTCCCAGGAGGAAATGAACAGACTTCAGGCACCTGCCAAGTCGACAATAAAGAAATACAAATGATGTTAATTGCAAAGGCTTCGATGCCGGGTTAAAGAATTCAATAAACCCTTTCGAAAATAAACTCTCCTTTCCCCCCCCCCATTCTTTACTAAGCGGTGCTCCTCAGTGAAGAGGCTGCATGTCTCAACCCCTGCGGTGTAATATGCATCCATGCTCACATGAGACCTGTGCACACTGAGTCAGGTGTTTATTTCACTGAGCAGGAACTCGTCCATATTTTTTTTGTTGATTTCGCATTTCGAAAATTGAGCTAACGTGAAACTTTTTCTGAATATTGCAATAGGGTTGAGAGACATGAGCATTTGATGGACATCACCCCCGTTATGATATGCCGCGTGTCAGCGCATGTGGTGCAGGAGAGGGCAACACCCGGGGAGCTGCCAAGCATATTTTAGTGTTTTAAATGTGCTGAGCGGCCGATTGTGCGGAGAGAGGAGGTCTGGAAAATGGCCACGTGCTCTGATCGTTACAATATCAACAAAACAGGTCAGCTGTGGTTGCCTGGGAATAGGGAGCAGGCTCCGTAGATTTGTCTCCCCATCTCGCCGTTAATGATTTCTCCCGGTGATAGAGGGTAACCTTGAGCCCTCCGGGGGCATTGCTCCGTAGAAGGGAAGAAGACGTGTCTCAGGTAAAATGAGCATTTTTCTGTTTGTGCTGCAGTTATTGTCATGTGAGCGTCACTTTGAGGGGAACTCTCAGGATGCATGTTTTACTCCGTCGTGCCCTTGGTTGTGGACAAAGCATGCATCATTGTGTGGGTGGGGAAGGGAGGGAGGGTAGACAGAGATTAAGAGAAATGACAATAATGTGCTCTTATCTCTTTGTTAATAGACGATACTGGGCTTTTCCTCAATGACACATCCTCTTATGAGCTCACTCAATACAAGACTCCTTTAAATGGCATGGAAACCAAGGCCCCAAACACACTGAAAGCTGAATAACTGACGCGCCTCATTTGACGCACGTCGATTGAGGCGCACTGCAGGCATCAGATTTGAAAATGGTAATGGACTTGCATTTATATAGCACCTTTCTAGTCTTCCGACCACTCAAAGCGCGTCAGCATTCACCCATTCACACACACACACATTCATGCAAGGTGCCAACCTGCCCATCAGGATCTAATCTAAATACTCATTCACACACCGATGGCACAGCCTACATCTGAGCCACAGCTGCCTCGGTCACAGATGCCCACAGAACCAGCAGTATTTTAGTACATATAAGTACATATCTTTCACAGCAGCTGGATTCTCGCAGCTGCTGTGAAAGGTATCACATAACAGACACGTTCTCATCCCGACTAGTCACAGCCGCTTTGTCACGCCCCATGGCGTCACTTTTCATTCATTTTTGGCATCAAAACCACTTTAGTTACCCTCGGCATCACTTTAGGTTTAGGCAACAAAACCACTATAGTTAGGTTGAAGAAAGAACTACATGATTGGGCTCAAAACTACTACATTCGTGCAGTGAAGGTGAAACTGAACGTCGTGAACACAGGACACGAACGAAAAGCTGATTGTGACGTGAAAGTGAAACTTAACGCACGGGACACGAACAGCGGTCTCCTGGATGGAAGCCTCGTGTTTGTTGATGCGACTGTTTGTTCTAAACAACAATGGCGGCTCCTGAAGAGGTTTGGGTAGGTGCTGTAATAGCATCAGTTTATATCATATTCACATTGTTCAGCGAACAATGTGATATTTTTCGCCCTTTTCCCGACTGGCTTCGGCAAGAGTTTGATTGAAAGATGGTTCATCCACAATATGTGAACACACAGCATTAAAAATATATTACTTTATAGTTTTCACATAATATATAATATTATTAATTAATTTGTTAAATAGATATTACTTCAGTTGAAAACTAAAACACGTTCTGTTCACCCTAGTGGACATGTGAAAAACTCCTTGAAAAATGCATAAAAAAAATGAAGTTCAATTATTTTTTTCATGCCTAAAGAGGAATAACAATCCTGTCTGAGGTTGTCATAATTTATGCATGAAAGGGATTTATTAAAGACTGTTTTCTCATTCAGGTGCTAACTGAGCAAGTGCGTGATGGAGTCCTACACTAACACTATTATCTGTCTAAATTTCAATCAATATGTTATAGACTAATGCCTGATTTGAAGGTTTTCGGGCAATTATAAAAAAAAATGACAAAATAAGATAATTAAAAGAGACATCAGACAGAACTCAAATAAAATGTCTCTTCAAGGAGAGTGGAGATGAATTGTCTCCGCTCTGAGCAGACGAGTCAGTTTTCAACCATAACCTTCACTGAAGATAAATACATCCATCAGGTTAATATGTGCACTGTGATGCTTGTTTGTCCCTTTGTGTTTAACCCTCTGAGACCCGCAATAAACATGTTTATGTCTTTTTTAGGGGGGTAAAGGGGGTATTTAGGGGCAGATGGCAGGTCAACAGTAGATGTCAGATAGAAGACATGTACATCATCTGAAAGCAGGGAACCTGAAGATTAATTTGAGATGCAGCGCAGCACTGTGTGTCAAGTTGTTCTAGTCATAAATCAGAAATAAACATGAATGAATGAATGAATTAAAAATAAATTGTAAAAGTGTATAGGGGGTTTAGAACGTTATGATGGAAGTATATGATGACATGATTTAACCATTTTTATATACTCGAGAACTGATAAAAATGATCAATAATCCCTCCAAAATACCACATTAAGACACCAAGACCTTGAGGAACACCATAGAAAAAGCCATGCTGTGATTTGGTAACAAAAACTTGACATTTGGAGATTTCTTCAAGAATTGCATTTTTTGGCGATTATATAGCAAGCATGTCTATTCTGGAAACTGCTCAAAAAATCCCTTAAAACCTAGGAAAGTTTCATGAGGCAGTGATTATCCTAGAGGTCACCACAGGTCATTTTATACAGTGAGGTCAAGTTTCAAAAAATGGTCTCACTACAATGAAATGGCTACTATGGGGACTAACATCATCACACATGAATACAGTTGGGCTCATTGGATCCACAAGAGTCTCAGCTTTACAGTGATACCCAATTTATGTAATTCACGACTGTTTAGGGACCCCGGTATGCAGAAATATTCAAACACACCATTTTAGAATAGGCAAAAATTACACATTTATACTGCATTCAAAAACTGCATGTGATTATTATAAAGTGGGCATGTCTGTAAAGGGGAGACTCGTGGGTACCCATAGAACCCATTTTCAGTCACATCTTGAGGTCAGAGGTCAAGGGACCCCTCCTCGCCAAACTTTAGCCCAACTTTGGAGCGTTATTTAGCCTCCTCTGCGACAAGCTAATATGACATGGTTGTTACCGATGCATTCCTCAGGTTTAGTTTTGTATGATAACTGTAGCTTCACTCTAGCTCTAAAACTGAACCTGCTACAGCCTCTGAAAGACATTAAAAAAAAAACAGTACCGGGCCAATCACAACCATGTTGCGCTGCTGTCCTGTGGTGTGTTTCAATAAAAAAGATGTTTTGTGTTAAAGCATAACAGTAAACGTAACAGAGCCAAAGTCATGTTCTGATTTATTTACATATAGTTTAAGAGTTTGTTTTTGCAGACAACATGTTGCCATTTTTATCATGAGGGAGGCAATTATATCTGCTTGAATATTGATGGACTGATTATTTAGTTTCCTTTAACAACATACTGTGCATGTTGAGTGTCTTTTCAGTTCATTCATGTAAATATCTATGATGAGAGGATGCATGTCTCAGTAGACCAATCAGACTTTAACTGGAACTCTCGCAGTATCTCATTTGGCTTTGCTCGCCTGCTATGATTTAAACTAGTTTAAACATTAAAATAGAATTTTACCAGCAATGCTTAATCTGACAGCAGAAGCTTTATGTACTAAAAAAGACTTTGGCTTTGAACCCATCGATTAGATAGTTTTATAGAGATAGGCCTTTATAAATTGCAGACAATTGGAGATCCTCCCCTTGGGAGCCATAGATTGGACGTTGGCTTGGGGTTAAGGGGGGAGCAGCATAGACTACAGTGAGAGCCGAGAGACGGAACAGGCCAGGCAGTTTAGATATCCTTTAGCTGAGAACTGAAATAACGGAAAGCTTGTAAACGAATCTCAGTTAAAGCATTGGATGATAAAAACCCTCAGTGATAATGGATAATCATGACTGGGGCTCCACCCCGACACCTGACAAATAAGAATGACTAGAATGGCACTCGGAGAGCGCAGACCTCCGCCAAGCTGCCCGAGTACGATTGCCCCCCCCTCTCCGTCCAGCTTGTGCCATCATCCACGTGTATTTTTTTGTTTATGTTGAGATCAGCTGTACATAAAAACACTTCATTCAAACTGGACAGAAACAAAATAAAACTCACCTAAACCGTTGTTGTTACTCTTTCCATCAATCACCGGTTGTGCATCATGATCATGATCCGGATCGCCACCAAAATCTAATGGATTGTTCATTGTGCCACACCCCACCCCTCCAAAAAATGTCATTCAAATCCATTGCAGACTTTTGGAGTTATCCTGCTAACAGACAAACCAACAAACCAACAAACCAACGCCGGTGAAATACAAAACATAACCTCGTCCAAGGCCTGAATTAACAACACAAAACAATGACAGATATTGTCCAGAAACCCTCACAGGTACTGCATTTAGCATCAAAAATATGCTCAAATCATAACATGTCAAACTGCAGCCCAACAGGCAACAACAGCTGTCAGTGTGTCAGTGTGCTGACTTGACTATGACTTGCCCCAAACTGCATGTGATTATCATAAAGTGGGCATGTCTGTAAAGGGGAGACTCGTGGGTACCCATAGAACCCATTTACATTCACATATCTGGAGGTCAGAGGTCAAGCAACACGTTCTAACACTCGTTAACTTTGACAGCCCGAGTATTTAAGTAACGACACGTCCGTAGTTATTTGAACCCAAACCAGGATTGATTCATTTGTTATGGTGCAGTTAGGGTACAATATATTATTTTATAATAAATATATATTTATTAATTGGGGTGTCAATTAACTTCAGACGATGACCTCAGAAATATATCATTCTTAGCGTGTTTTAGATATTTCAACTGTCAAATAATTTTGATCACCCAAAGTTACATTCGTTCATCCGTTTGCATGAAAAGGCATGAAAGGGTGTTTTGTTTTGTAAGTTACGTTAGTGACGTTTGTCATGTGATGAATTTCATGTGTTTTTTGTTGACGTTTGTGTCGTGTTTTCCGTAGTTGTTTCTGTAAGTATTTTTCTTAGTTTACTTGCTTATTTTAAGCCCAACCATGAGCTTTTCCCTTACCCTAAGTAAGTGGTTTTCTTGCCTGAACCTAAGCAAATCGTTTTCTTTCGTAAACCTAACTGCAGACGTTTGTGTGGCTAAAATGCGTACTCATGACACGCAGAATGTCGGTGTAATGTTGTGGTATGTATACGCCTTTCTGTGAGACCGGTTTGGTTTTATTAAAAGTTTGGCAAGACTACAGAGCATTCTACAGTTTCACAGTACAGTAAGCTAAGCTGCTAACTGGACACAACAGCATTGTACAGTTCCTTCTGTCCACTGCCTGAAGCTCACATATGTCTGCTCGCTATGTATTTTGAGCTACAGCACAGAGAAACAAATACCTGAGGGAAGAAGAATATTTGCTCAAAATGACAGAGGAAAAAGAAGTGAGCAGCCCTGTGGGTCTCATAGTCTGACTTCATATCATTTCTACTTTGAGCTGTGCATGTGTACAGTGAAGTGTATGTGTACACATTTGCAGTACATGTGTTTTCTAGTGTGGCCACTCAACATATTTCCCTGCTCTGCCTGCATACACTCAATTACAGTGATGTAGTGTGTTACAGCGCTACAAGCACAAACACATTCCTCCCTTTGTTGTGTTTGCCGGCGAGCGCCACCATGATAAACACTACCTTTGTTAATAACCCTTGCAGGAGGCATGCAGGGAATTTAAGTCAGTACTCAACTGTAACAAAATTATTGTTTAAGCCGCTGCAATACTTCGAAGCATCAATCTTCCCTCACGCTATTGATTTTTGCTGTTGTTTGAGCTCTTACAACATTTCTGAAGGGCTGTGTAATGGGAAAACTCTATGCTATCATTGATTATATTAAGGGCTTTAAAAGGAGATGGTGAAATTTACCTTCTATTACGAATGAAGGGAGAGAGAAGAGGTTCTTATGTCATCAGCCATCAGCCATCAGCCATCATCCATCCTTTGACCTTCACATACAAAGTGGTAACATTTTTAAGTGATGCAGTCATATGTGTTGATAGGAAAAAAAAAAAAAGTCCCTTTTCTTCCAAATGGATATATCACGTATCACATTTCGGGATGAAACCGTTAACATGCAGTGAAATGAATTGTGGCTCAATTTTGTGAGTGCAGGAAAGAAGGTATATGGTGCAGCGGAGATAAGAGCGTTCGCAGCGCAGACGATTGGAGGAGACGTTCATACAGTTACCGTCTGCTGGGGGAAAGAGGACCAGATAAGGACTATAGCTCTCAGGGCTTCTAAGGCTCAAATCATCTGCCTCAGACTTGTTGGATCTCAACCGTTTTTGCCTTCAAGTATATTAGATATATATGCAACTGCCTGACATTCAAAGAGGCTGGGAAAAAAAGAGACGCTTTCCCCTTTGGATTCCTCTCACAATTTTGCCTTTATAGATGGAGTTTTTCTGCAGGCAGACAGATGGAAGAATACGCAGCCAGGCCCTTCCCAGCAGGCGGATGTTGGCGACGTAGTCCCTACAACCCTCCCTGTATGTCTCAGACAAGGTGATGGGATGTTCAATTTTAAGGTGGAAATACTGCTTCTTATATCATGTAAAAACATGTTAAATTGTTTATGGAATTTTTCATTTTTTTATATTTAAAGCAAGGGTTGGTAATGTTATTTTTGTTGAAATTCTCTTTACATCCTGACAGCAATCAATAAATCAAATGCTCTGACAAAAAAAAAAAGATATCCGATATCTGAAGGTATCTGATTCATTCATTCATTGTTGAATTACTGTTGGTATACCTGTTGTGTATCTTACTCTTTTTACTTTTACTTCTTTAATGTGTTAACTCATTTTCACTTTACCTTTGGTCTATCTCTAATTATGGAATCTCATCGTTTTCTGATTTGTAATTATTGTCACTCAAATTCAGAGTTAGTTCCAGTAAAAACGTCAAAGGCAATCTGCTGTCTTCAACCTTTATTGAGAGAAATGTGCTCCAAACTAAAAATGCATAAAAAACTATGACTAGGGATGTCAATAATTAACCGTTTAACCGTTAACCGGCATTAAGCACGTTAACCGATTAACGCTATCGGTTAAAACGGTTAAAAGAAATGTTAATAATTAATTCAAAAGCTGAGCGGCTCAGAGGAGCAGCTCGTCTCTTTAAGGAGAAAAGCTGGTCCACCTTAACAGCCCACCTTAAGAGGCGGAGCCGGAGTTGCAGGATACAGGAAGTCGGCTCCAGTCTCTGGCTCGCTTGAGCGGAGCGGAGGAGTTGTAGTTTTGTAGCATTTATTCACCGACAAATAAACTGTACACACACTGCTACACCTACGTTCACAGCTAGAACGCCACCAACAACCTCACATTCACCGCCAACACACACACACACGGTCTGTTGGAAACTCGCTAAAGTTAAGCAGACTACGTGTGCGGCGGCGAGCACGAAGCCTCCGGCAATGCTAGAGCTGCTAACGTAGCACAAATACACACACTGTTTAATGGCCACTCAGTAAAGTTAATCTGGGCAGACACACAGCTGACAACCTGCTAAACTAAACTAAATGTGCGGTGGAGACTTTTACTGGGAAAGTGGCTGCATGTTCGCGACACTACACGCAACATCATGGCTGTTAAGTTAACGCTCCCGGACGGTGAACTGGGGACTCCCGTCAACCAATATCTGTTGTGCTCCTGCAGCTGGTGCGAGGCACAAATCTTGTTGGTTAACGGTTAGTAATCGGTTAACGAGGGTCGGTTATCGGTTAAGAACATTTTTCAAAATGAGCATTCCTAACTATGACCCACACAATAAGTGAAAACTCAAAACATTAGAAAAGATATGCTCCAAAAAGTGCTCTAAATCCTAAAAAATATGCAAAAGTCAAAACACAAACTTTAAAGGGGACATATCACGCTCATTTTCAGATTAATTCTTGTATTTTGAGTTTCTACTACAACATGTTTACATGCTTTAATGTTCAAAAAACACATTATTTTCCTCATACTGTCCGTCTGAATATACCTGTATTTACCCTCTGTCTGAATAACTCTGTTTTAGTGCCTGTCTCCTTAACCCCAACTCCCGAAAAAACCCAGTCTGCTCTGATTGATCAGCGTTTTCTGGTCTTCCGCATCTGCGCTGTCGCCGTCTTCACAGCGTCACTGCAGCCAGGGACTCACTGTGTGTGTGTGTGTGTGTGTGTGTGTGTGTGTCAACTACACAGATTTTAGCGGCACTTCTACCGGTGACTGTATAGTTGTGACATCACAACCTTACGGAACTCCTGATGGCTCATTTAAAGGCACAGTGTCTGACCACTCAAAGTGCTTTACACTACATGTCAGCATTCACCCATTCACAAACACATTCTTAATCTGATGGCAGAGGCTGCCATGGGGGGATCGAACCAACGACCTTCCGATGGTGGACGACCTGCTCTACCCTCTGAGCCCCATAGTCTGAAAAGACATGGAACTCTCTAGGGCTGCCAATCAATTAAAATCTTTAATCGTGATTAATCGCATGATTGTCCATAGTTAATCACGATTAATCACACGTTTTTTATCTGTTCAAAATGATTCAAAAAAGATTTGTCAAGTATTTAATACTCCTATCAACATGGGAGTGGGCAAATATGCTGCTTTAAGCAAATGCATGTATATGGTTATTACTGGGAAATCAATTTACAAAACAAAACAATGACATGTATTGTCCAGAAACCCTCACAGGTACTGCATTTAGCATAAAAAACATGCTCAAATCATAACATGGCAAACTCAGGCTAAGCAGGCACCAACAGCTGTGTGTGATTATCATAAAGTGGGCATGTCTATAAAGGGGAGACTCGTGGGTACCCATAGAACCCATTTTCATTCACATATCTTGAGATCATAGGTCAAGGGACCCGTTTGAAAATGGCCATGCCAGTTTTTCCTCGCAAAATTTAGTGCAAGATTGGAGCGTTATTTAGCCTCCTTCTCGACAAGCTAGTATGAGTCAAGTCAATTTTATTCGTACAACCCAAAATCACAAATCACAAATTTGCCTCGGGGGGCTTTACAATCTGTACAGGATAAGACACCCTCTGTCCTTGACAGTGCGACCCTCACATCGTATAAGGAAAAACGTAACCAAAAAAAAAACTTTTAACAGGGAGAAAAAATGGAAGAGCAACAGAGGAGGGATCCCCCTTCCAGGATGGACAGACGTGCAATAGATGTCGTGTGTACAGAGTAACAACATGATGAAAATACAACATAGACAATCCATGACAAAATTAAATATGTATAATGTGAATAAAAGTGAGAAGGTGGATCCAGGAGGATGTCAAGCAGCTTCCAGGCGTCGCCAAACAGATAGAGCCAGAGCAACACAACCCTCTCTCCACGCCATATAGGTAGAACCAGAGCAACACGACCTCCTCTCCACGCCAGTATCAATGGAGCACGCTACAACCTAAAATTCTCAAGTTGCGTTGATGTGTTAACGAATAAAGTGGCGTTAAAACAAATTTTGCATTGACTTGTTATTATTGAGTAAACTTTGACAGCCCTGGAACTCTCACTTTCTACAATATAAGACCTTAAAAATAAAAATGCTACAAATACTAAAAAGCACGCAGAAGTCAAAACACTAACGAAAAGGCAAAACATTACACACCATATCAACACGTGCACCAAATACTAGCCCTGATTGCTATTTGAGCAGAAATTAAGTATCAGTGTGATTTTCATATTTTAACATCAAGCTCAATGATGTGCCATTGCCTTTTTTTTTGTGCCAGCAATAAGTCTTATGAAAAGAGCCACCCTGGGTTTATACAAAATACCTTCTGTACAAGGTCTGTAAAATATGAAGTGGGCCGACAACATAGAAAGAAAATGTCAGCCATTATTTCCAAATTACGCCTGCCACTTCTTTCTGTGCAGATGGTTGTCGGACTCTTGTTTTGCGTCTCAGGATCCTCTGAAGGACAGACTTTCTCTTCTCTCTTAAAATGGCACAATTCCCCATGCTGCGCTGGAAAATTGTTTCAATTAGCATTACAGAGGAGTTTTTCATTCGCTTTTTGAGTAGTTGGTTTATCATTCGCTATAAAGATGAAGTGGGCAACACAAACAAGTCTCATTATCATCACTGGCGTTTTGTGCTCTTAACTATCCCCTCCTTTTTCTCCATGGGCTATTTGTCTGTTTGCTGCCATCTCTCTCAAGATTGAACGCTTTGCATTAAAAACTGGGCCACCCTGGCAGCCTGACAAATGAAGGCAATACCATGTTTGGAGACACCTCGTTCAACAGTTATTGAAGTTGATAACTTATCATTTGCATATAGATAAGGCATTCTTACCTAGACTAAATCTTTAGCATATAAAGTAGAATGTTTTTCTTTTCTTTTTTTTTCTTCAAGCTGAATTGTACTGACAAAAGCTGGCATACAATTTGAGGGTGAATTGAATAGAAAAGTTTGGGTGGCAGTTGGAATTTACTGAAGGCAAAAATGTTAGTGTGCCACTTGAGGATGTAATTACAAATGACAAATACTCATTAGGGTCTTAAAGAGGATGCAAAAAGTGAGCATTTTCTCTGTTTGGAAAGACAATATCTACTGTGCAATTACCCAGTCAGGCTGAATTCAAGCCATAAACACTACCAGGATTCCAGGATGAATCATGCATGAATCATCTAATAAAGTAATAAGCGAGCAAGCAGAGGAAGAATCCGCTCACATGCTGAAAGGAACTCGGTGAACATCCAAATATTAGCCACCTTTCTGGGAGCTTGAAGTTGTTATTTCAGCTGCAGCCGGTCCTATATTTAGCTAAATGCATGTTAGTGTTTGATACCATGACTGATGGTTTAGTCCTCTTGAAACGGGAATTGCCCGCGTAAAAAAATACAAATCAGGGGGCGGGTTATTCGGGATAAGGAGCTCATCAGACACTGCAGGGATAAGCCTGGTTAATACCCTGTGAACTAAACATCGCACTGTTAATGCAGACTGCTATTTTACCAGCTGCTAGGGATGAGGACACTGCCACCCAAGTGAAACTGTCAAAAAAATGGAACTGCATGTAGTCAGATCTTTTCATCGGAAGTACAGCCTGTCCTAATGTAAAGCATGCTTAAAGTTTCTTTCTTTCTTAGAAAATTAATGCACTAAATAAATTAATTATATTACGAGGATTATACTGGCAAATCCAATTGTATCCATGACTGTAAAATATTATTAAAAAAAGGTCATTTTCATTTTTCATTATAAATAAGACAAGTGCAGTACACCCACACACACTTCTAAGTAACACTTGGCTTGCTAAAAATGCGGTGTGTCTATGCTACCCAAACATCTACTGTATAATAAATAAGCAAGTGAAAGCAGTTTGGATTCAGTGAAGGATCGGTATATTATTTGGCAGAGATATGTATAAATGATGTAATGTGTATTTTTGCCTCTGAAAGTCTGAAACCACTTTCTCTTACAGGTAGATAAGTTGGATGAAATATTTAAGCACTCTAACTACCTAAACTATCCAAAGTTAGTAAGTGTGTGCCGTGTCTATGAAACATTTAAAGATCACATTATAAAGTTCTTGCGTAAGGATGTAACCCCGGGCGCTTCCGAGCTTCGAACCTCATCCACATTGGGAACGTCAGGAGCACATGGCGGCACTTGATGTATTTTATTTCGGCGTCCGTGTTAATAGGTTCGAGTAGCCACATTGCCCGCGTGGGAGCTGCGTCCCCTCTAGAGATTTGAGATCTCGCCTATTTTTGACGCAAGCTGCGCGCGTTTCACATTAACAACAGACAGTGAAAGTGATCTATTGACTGTATATTGACATATCAGCAACATTACTACAATTTCAATGTCTATATGTAGAATACGTTACGGAGATGAAAAAAGTAAAGACTTATTTTTAAATCAACACTTCCTGCTTTCATTTCAAAATAAAAGCCCTCAAGGTTTTTTTTTCTATGGACAGAATTCCTTCATTTATTAACACAAGGCTTTTATTCTGAAATATGTGCCGGACAGTGATGTGTAACATGCAGTGACTTGGAGAGCTCCATAAATTAAGAAAGTATGGGGTTTAAATCAACACATCATGCTTTCATTTCAAAATAAATGCCCTCAAGCGTTAGTTTTGTTGCCTAAGCCTAATCAAGTTGGTCTTTTCCTAAGCAATTTGAGCTCTGCATTTAATCCATCCTAAGGCTTCATCCACACTGGGAACTTCAGGAGCGCGTGGCGACTGCATGATTCACGCGTCAGGTGTTCACACCAGCTGCGTTTCTGCTGCTGCTGCTGTCAGCCCTTTCTTTCTACATAGAGTTTGCCTTTCATAATGGCCATTTCCTTTCATTACAAATATCATTTATATTTATTTTAGACAGAGAAAGGTTAAGAAACGTGTGGTAATTTGTAAATAATAGTAATAATCCACCATTAAAACCCCGTACTATATTCATTCATGGAGCTCTCCAAGTCACTGCATGTTCTTCAACACTGTTCGGTACATATTTCAGAAAAAAAGCTTTGTGTTAACAAATGAAGGAATTCTGTCCACAGAAAAAATGCTAAGAGGGCTTTTATTTTGAAATGAAAGCAGGAAGTATTGATTTAAAAATAAGTCTTTATGTGTAAAAAGTAAAGACATTGAAACTGTCGTAATGTTGCTGGTATGATGTCAATATACTGTCAAGATCACCTTCACTGTTCGTTAAAAATAGGCAAGACCTCGAATCTCTAGAAGAGATGCAGCTGACACGCAGCCGTGTCTCACGCGGGCAGTGTGGCTGCTCTAACCTGTTAACACGGACGCTGAAATTAAAAGTAGGTAACGCAGCCGCCACGCGCTCTTGACGTTCCCAGTGTCGACGAGGCTTTAGAATTAGTAGAAAGCCCGGTGCGTCTAAAACAGACACTAAAGGGGGACTCGGAGCGTCGGTATCACGGTTTTTGACGAGTTGGGAGTGAGAATGGGTTGTTTAAAAAAAATGTCACTGCAGATCTTCAGAAAAAAGTTGACATATGTTGTGTTATGCAAGTGATAGACAGCGGCCCAGTGACAGCTGACAATAAGTAAAACCTTTTTCTTTCTGGCCCAGTGTACAGAATGTTCTTCAGGTCTAACAGATTCCTTATCTCCCCTTAGCCACATGTCAAATGTAGAGGTCTTCTCAGATTACTATGATTGTAACAGTAACTTCCAGGCTAGTGGCGCCATTGGAATAAACTTTTTTTGTTAAAAGCCTTAGAAAAAAAATAACAAGAGCTGAAGAGACATTGTTGTTTTGTCCTTTCAAGATGTCACACAGAAAAAGTGAAAGTAAACATTTCTGCAGTCTGGGAGGAGAAACTTTCTGTGACTTAACTGTCAGGAATAGTTTCAACACAAGCCCTCGACACGTTGTCTGTGATTTCAGCTGTGAACGGGCACTGTGACCAGGGCTGGGAAACGACTCAGATCAACGGCTAAAATGGCCACTGGAATTAAAAGTTACCACCCACTCTGAATTTCCACCTGCTAAGCAGTTTTTCTTGAAATAAACCAGTCGCTGCATTCACTAAAGCACATAAACTGACGAAGATGAAAAAAATCCTTTTCAAATCTATATGATAAACTAATAAATCTATGTGATTTCACATGTATTTATAAATTGCAATGGAAGTAGCACAGACTATTGATGTAATATGTTCAGTTGTGTCGACTCCTGACTGTAGCTGCACTGTTCTTTTTCTGGGTCAAAAACAAACCACTCACAGGCAGAGCAACATTAAATGTCATGCAAAATATAAAAATAGATGTTCAGCACGCAGTAGCTACCTCTGGACGAGCTCCAGTCCAGCACCAACATGCTAAGCCACTACACAAGGCAGATGCCGAGGCAGTGGAATTGACAATAATAACCTATGTGCACTACTCTGTTGAATGGGTGATTCAGAGAATACATGATGCCAAGCAAACTTTATGGTCGTATCTTATATATTCTTTTATAAGCCTCTGTTTATATAACAGCTGACCTAGCTGCTTTGTGACTAGACAATTCTGTTGTTGACCTGGTTTCTCACGTAACCTTTTGAGTGGTTACACGCTGATTTTCTCAGACTTGTAAACAAATGATAAACCACCGAGTATCTCGCTCAGATGTTAAAGGTCCCATATTGTGCTCATTTTCAGAATTATACTTGTATTTTGTGTTTCTACTAGAACATGGTTACATGCTGTAATGTTAAAAAAAACAACTTTATTTTCCTCATACTGTCGGCCTGAATATACCTGTATTTACCCTCTGTCTGAATCGCTCTGTTTTAGCGCATTTAGATGGAATTGTGACGAAATTGCAACAGAATTGCGTTGCTAGGCAACAGCTTGGGTCCATGTGTACTTCCTGTCAGCTGATGACATTCACATACACTGCAACCAGGAATAAACTGGGACACATTTAGAATGTTAATGTTTAAAACTGTGTAAAGGGTCTAAATATTGTATATTTGTGACATCACAAATGGACAGAATCCTGATGGCTTGTTTCAAAAGCACAATTTCTGAATACGGGCTGTGTGTATTTCTCTGTACATTGAGCGCTTCGATACTTTCACAGTATTTATAAAGCACTTAAACCTGCTTTATAATATAAAAGACATGAAAATCGTACTTTTTTATAATATGGGACCTTTAAAACCAGTTAACTTGAATTGCAATTCATGGCTATCTATGAAATCCTCTGTTTTAGATTCTTTTATTTTCTTTTACCAATAAAACCCTTAGTGAGTAGACAGAATCTCAGACAAGATTTGGGAGGCCTGAATTGAAAATATTTGTGACACTTCAGTCTGTGCATGCAGTTTGATACAATACAAGGTCACACACAGGTGTCTTTTCTTTCCTAGCAGACAGCTCTTACCTCTGTGTGACATATTGAAAAGACAAAGCAAAATTTTTTCTTCAGTTCTTGTTCTGTCATTTTTTTGTTTTGTTTCTTTTGCTGAAGCTTTCAACATGAACTTTATCCCAGTCTAACTAACTAACTGTGCTGTTCGCTAGAAAGTTTCACAGCATGTCTCCTTTTCACCAGAAAAAAAATTCTAATCATGTATTACATGTATTTTACATTGTGGCTATGCTGACAAAGTAAACACGATAACAACACCTTAATGCAAATTTGTTTTAACGCTACAACGCGATCGATCTTTCAGAGGTTGTAGCGGGCTCAGTTTTAAAGCTAGTAAATATACTGTCATTAGGGATGCACCGATACCCGATACCAGTATCGGGTATCGGGTGCGATACTGTGCTCATGTACTTGTACACGTACTCGCAAAACGACTCCAATACAACGGCACTAATACCACTTCACAGCAGCGTGACGTTAACCTCTCGTCACCATCTTTCGGGTCCTCACGCTCCACCTCCCCAACGGTGCGGGCGAGACGGGCCGGTGGTGCGCCCGACCCCGCTGGGCCGGGATCCCACCTCAGCCGGCACGCGCCGGCCCTCACTTTCATTGCGCCACGGGGTTTTGCTTGCACCCTCTGACTCGCACGTGCGTTAGACTCCTTGGTCCGTGTTTCAAGACGGGTTGTGTGGGTTGCCGACATCGCCACAGACCTCTGGCGCCTTTTACGTGGGCCAAGCCCGCCCTGGGGGCACGACGTGTTTTGGGCGCACTGAGGACAGTCTGCCCCGGTCGACAGTCGAACCAGGAGCAGGGATCCCCGTCACGGTGCGGCGAGGTCTGGGCAGGCAGTGCTGTAAAGCTGCGGCCGCAAGCCACCTTTGCCCCGAGCCTTTCCAAGCCAACCTAGAGCCCGTCGCGGCGCACCGCCTCATATGCGGGACTCCCCAGCCTGCAGTGTGTCGCTCACACCCTCCAGCTGGCTGTTAACGAGGGTCTTTTGGCACAGAGAAGTACTCGTATCGGTACTCGGTATCGGCGCGTAGCCAAATGTAAGTTGTACTTGTACTCGGTCTGAAAAAAGTGGTATCGGTGCATCCCTAACTGTCATCATATGAAACCAGACACCTAAAGCCTCCATCAGTAACAACCATGTCATACTAGCTTGTCGCGAAGGAGGTGAAATAACGCTCCAAACTTAAACAAAATTTAGGCGAGGAAAAACTAGCACGGACATTTTCAAAGGGGTCCCTTGACCTCTGACCTCTGACCTCCAGATATATGATAATCATATTCAGTTTGGGGCAAGTCATAGTCAAGTCAGCACACTGACACACTGACAGCTGTTGTTGCCTGTTGGGCTGCAGTTTGCCATGTTATGATTTGAGCACATTTTTATGTTAAATGCAGTACCTGTGAGGGTTTCTGGACAATATTTGTCATTGTTTTGTGTTGTTTATTGATTTCC
This sequence comes from Adelosebastes latens, assembly GCA_916700685.1. Taxonomy (NCBI): domain Eukaryota; kingdom Metazoa; phylum Chordata; class Actinopteri; order Perciformes; family Sebastidae; genus Adelosebastes; species Adelosebastes latens. The sequence goes on along the minus strand of CAKAKR010065038.1, from coordinate 16,879 downwards.
AATAATAAATATATACATATGTTTGCATAAAGCAGCATATTTACCCACTCCCATATTGATAAGAGTATTAAATACAAATCTCTCTTTTAGGTACATTTTGAACAGAAAAAAAATGTGTGATGAATTTGCAATTAATTGCGACTAACTATGGACAATCATGTGATTAATCGCAATTACAAATTTTAAACGATTGACAGCCCTAATGGTAGCCAATATGAAGTTCACACTGTGGCCAATGTGAATTCTGCTGCTCTTCTCAGTACCACCTTTCAACCCTGCCTGGGCAGAGTATTTGATTGTAAAACAATTTTTTGGCGGACTGCCCCTAACTGACATGAATTAGTATATGTGTGCTGAATTACAAAGGGCTAAATTTTTTCCATCCATTTCCTGACGCTAATCCAGGTCTGAGTTGCAGTGGTAGCAGGCTATGTAAAACACTGTTCTACTTCCTCCAGCTTCTCCTGGGGGATCCTAAGGCTTTCCCAGGCCAGATGGGACATATAATCCCTCCAGCGTGCTCTGGGTCTGCCTCAGGGTCTCCTCCCGGTTGAACGTGCTTGGAATACCTCCAGAGAAAGCCGTCCACGGGGCATCCTAATCAGTTGCCCAAAACACCGTAACTGTCTCCTTTCAATGTGAAGGAGCTCTGAGCTCCTTATCCAGATGTCCAAACTCCTCAGCCTGTCCCTTAGAGTGAGCCATGATCTCATTCTTTCAGATACTAGCCAAAGCTCATGATCACAGGTGAGGGCTAGAACATGGATCAGAGCTTGGGGCCATTATTCCTCCGTCCCTCTTTACCATGACAGTCTGGTACAATGCTGGCACTACGGCGGCACCGATCCGCCTGTTGATCTGCTCGATCTTACCCTTAACTCGTCAACAAAACCTTGAGATACTCGAACCCTTTCACTTGGGGGGAGCAATTTGTTTCCAACCTGAAGGGGGCAATCCATCGTTTTCCGGCAGAGTAACATAGCCAACAACAGAATGGGTGACAAGGGACAGCCTTGGCCAAGTCCAAACACCCACTGAGAAGGCAACTGATTTACTTCCAAGCTTTGTCCTTTAGTTATATACTAAATATTTCCAACTGAAGGGCTCAAGTAACATTTTGTTACATGCTCAATTGTCTTCCCATCTGTGCTCCTTTGGTAATTATATCATCCTTGCTGTAATCGCCAACAATCCTTAAAGGTGCAATGTGTAAGATCTGGCCAGAATTTTAGTTTAAACTAAAGAGAAGAGGAAGAGAAGAACTTAAGAGTGAACAGTTACAGTGTTGACGTCACGTCAAAGACGTCTATGTATTGTGCTGCAGAGATATCTACAGAAATGAGCATGATAACCAGCTAGCCCTGGCCCCGTCCTGTCTTATAATACCACTTGTACCTTGAGAGAAGACAGCGAGTGGGTTTTCACCGGCCAAATCTTAGACGCGACAGTCGATAACTGAAGCGGTTCCCCTCGGCAGACGGGACGCAGCTCCTGGATAGCGGCACAGTAAACACACAGATGGCTAGCATGAACTATAGGCTGACGCGACACGTAAAGATTATAAGACAGCAGTGTTATTTTGACCAGCTCTCAGAGTTTCAGCAGTTTGGGTGAATTTATGTATTCTTGTCCTGCTGTTAGATAGTAGCTGGCTTTTTTAAAATATAACTGATGACTGTAAATTTTGATTTTATGAACCCAGTAATAGAGGTATAAAGCTGAAGTAGGCAAGATTGGAGCAAATATGATTAAAAAAAGTTATTTCTATAATATGGTCGCTATATCTTGACAGTAGTACATGAAACAGGTAACCTGAAAAAAATCATGTGCCTCAGTGTCCTCCGGTGTCCTCCGGTGTCCTTCGGTGCCCCTAACGGAGGTTACCTGTTTCATGTACTACTGTCAGGATCTAGTGACCGTTTTATAAAAATAACTTTTTTTACTCATATTTGCTCCAATCTCGCCTACTTCAGCTTTAAGCAAGTGATTCCACAGTCTTATCATTTCACATTTTCACATTATTGAATCAGAAATCCACCCCAAATCACCCTGATCACAGCCACAACAAGATTCAAGATTCAAGATTCAAGATTCACTTTATTGCAAGATTTTAATTCCAACTTCATATGTCATAAATTCATCAAGTGTAAATCCCAAATAGTTGTATTCAGGTGTATATTCCAGTGTTACATTCCCAAAAGTATTTTTTTTTTTCAATACCTTTTTCATTACATGTTAAACCATAATGTACTATTCATATATTAATATACCGGCCAGTCTGTCTTCATTATTCTCTAAAATCAAAGACAGGTATAAACAAGATGTAACATTTTTCAATCCAACTCCAGCTAAATTGTTTTCATCCAGCTCTCTGTTAGCATGCTGGAGAAAATGGAGTTGGGAGTGAAAATGGTTGCTGCGATCTCTAAAGGTATTTAAAGGGATTGCCTGGTGGATGGAACCTTTTTTCCTGCACTCCATCTGTCTTTGTAGTCAGCGACAAACCTGTTTGGCTTCTTTCCTAATACAGTGTCAATGACTTGTTTTTAACCACAACATTCCAGGATCAAAGTTAGACAAGTTTGTAATTACCCCCCCCCCTCCCCAAACCTCAATGGGTACAATAGACTTCATAATGTGCATTTTTGCATATTTGTTGAATTTTTTCAAAATGTTTTCTGTTTTACATTCCCTCTTCTACGTGTGAATAGTACCTTGAATGTCTGAACTCCTTTCTCGTTTGTGTGCTTTCAGAAAATTCTGTATAAATTAACAATGGGTTAATTGGTTAATTGTGGGTGATCGGGGCTCCTTATACCTAAGCTTTCCATAATTATGATAGTTATGTTCAATAGGACGCTGTTCAATACGTCTTTTCTAGAAAGGCAAATGTCGCTGTACTGCTGCTTCCCATGAATACAATTTCGAAGCACCGTAGTACTGGTTCTCCCTCCCTGAGAGTGAACAGTAGCTTACCCCCCTCGACCAGAAAGTCTAAAAGACCAGGTTTGGAGCATCGGGCTCAATTGGACTGACCTGAAAGTTATTCCCCATCTGAGCCGCTGACTGGCTGCTGTGCGTCCCCAAACTAGAAGGGGAAAAGGAGCACTCGCACTCCAAAGCTAGTGGCGGTATAATGAGCCAACCCGGGAACGCTGGTCTTATTACACAGCTAGCCTCTAAAAGGTTAGCCCGGCCCAATTAATTCTGCTAGTTAAAAAGGTCAGGGCTCTGTGTTAAAGGGCTTGGGAAAAGATATACAAGGGCCTTTCACCGCCACCTCATTACTTAGGCTTCATAATGCTTTATTATAAAGTCGTAGACATTGTTTAAACATGATTGGAGGGAGCCAAGAGGAGGCCCAGGCTTCAGTCAAAAAGCTAACACAAACTAAGATTTGGTCATAGTTGCATTAGAGCTTTTTTTACATGATAGGGCAAAAGGTGCTGTGATGGCCTAATCCTGACTTCAAAAGCAGCAATGTCCTACCGGAGACAATCATTATCCATCAAAGTATGGTGAGAAACAAAAAAGGTTATTCCTCATTTTACTGTATTGTGGACATTGGGTCCTCACAAAGACACAAGCCCAACAAGCACACTCTCAAACACACAATTACTTTCAATACATTGTGTAAGGACACCTGAGGCGCCGGGAGACGTGGGCGGATCAAGGGCCAGAACCTGAGATAATTAAGACTGATCCCTTAACTGCCTTTGAAAATGAATCCAGCACTTTTTACTACCACAATGAAAATCCCTGCAGTGCACTCTCACAGAGCTTTGCTATCAAAGACCATATTAAAATCAGTAATGCGAGGGGAAATTGAAAGGAAAGTCATGCAAACTGGTTATACGCTGTTCCAAATCAGAATATATTTACATCCGAAAATACTCATTTAGCATATTTTCGGCTAGAAGGAGTAGTTTCCAGCAATGATTCAAATCTACCTGGACCCAGTAGAGTATGCATGCTGCAACCCAATCACACGGGAAGGCGTATAAATTGTACGGCATTCTGCGTGTCATGAAAATGCACTTTAGCCTTTTCGCGTTTAATTTGTACTTAGGGCTGCACAAATAATCGAATATTAATCGTGATCACAATTTTTGCTTCCCCCAATTAAAAGAACTTGATTGATTGCGATATTGATGTTTAAAATGCTCCGCTAATCGAAAACTCTGTTGAATAAATCAAGTGCTTCCGAATCTAACAGCTGGAGATGCAGCCAGTCAAAGCCGGTTTTAAGCAGTCGCATATCAGATTTTTTGCCGGTCACACATGCATGCAGCCGCCACATGATGGTTTTACATCGGCACGCAGTGGCACAGTCAGCAACGTCACACACATACACATACACACACAACTGATGATGAAAATGTTGTCGGTAAAGAAGACCTAAAGCACGCAATTTGTCACAACTGCAAGTCCAGAATAAGCCGTGGGGGACTACCCTTAAATCATTTGGAACAACTAACTTAATCAGACAGTTATGATATTATAATTCATTACCATGCATGCATGCTCAGAATAAACACAGTGACCGGCTCGTCTGCCGACAGCGCAGAGCTAAATGGAGGTTCCATCGAGTTACAGTATGGTGCTTTCAAGCGATACTCAGTAAAAATGAGTAATACGCAATGGCAAATTTAAACTATTAATCATGATGCGTTCAAATGTAATCTTGTAAAATATAGTTTTTGACGAGAAACTTGAATAAATCCAGTTGTTTAAAGGAGATTCACAGCAATATAAAATAGATATTAGAGAGAAAATTATGATGTGTTTAACTTCCTAAAACTAGCTCTAAACAATGTGAAATATATAATTAGAACTACTTACTGATCAAAGCAAATATTTAAATAAAAATACAATAATTGATTTACTAATCATCTGAATTTTGTGTTTTTATGCAAAAAAAACACTATAGATGTTGATTGGAATTTAGCACAACATGGAAGTGAAAGCAGCATTTATTCAAATATGAAATTGCGATACAAATATTTCATCCCTAAAATCTATGTATAATCGTGATCTCAATATTGATCAAAATAATCGTGATTATCATTTTGGCCATCATCTTGCAGCCCTAATAAATTTTATGTGTCATTTTTAAACTTTTTTGTAAACTAACTGCGATAAATTTAGACAACAAAAGCACTCACTTAGTTTTGGGAAAACATCACGGTTGGGCTCAAATTAAGTACGTAAACTAAGTCAAATATGGACGTAAACAACGTAGGTCAAGTATGGAAAAGACAAACGTCACTAACGTTACTTTGAAATAACTCAACAAGACTTTGGGACACAAACCCCGGTCTCCTGGTTGAAAGTCCTGTGTTTATTTAACCCATGCACCTCCCCTCCCAGTCTTTCTCACTTTTTATTCTACCTCACTAGCTCCGAGCGTAGCATATTTACGTGGATGCGTTTACATTGCAGTCAATACAGACTACATGGCGTTCAAATGAGACGCCAAAAGCAAGAGCTGCATTCTTTTTTTTTTTTTTTTTTACAATATTTGTAATTGTTTTTCAGTATATGGATATAATACAGACAAAACACGGACAAAACAGAAACAGTACTGAGGGGGGGGGGTGGGGGGGGGGGGGGGGGGGGGGGGGGGGGGGGGGGGGGGGGGGGGGGGGGGGGGGGGGGG
>CAKAKR010065038.1:0-11200 GCA_916700685.1 Adelosebastes latens | reverse complement strand
AAAAAATAAAAATAAAACAAACAGAACAAACAAAAATTGTTTGGGCACAGAGTCCATCTTCCATACTCTCAAGATGAGTTTTTTTTTTGCAATCACCATTCCAAACAAAACAGCAGTTTTTTCATACTTATTGGTAAGTGTTAAAGGGCTAGTAGCTCCAAGGATGGCTACGAGTGAATCAGGTTCCCGACATTTTTGTAAAAGCCTCAGAGAAACAATAGAAGATATTTCTCCAGTATGTAGACAACTCACTGCATGACCAGAAGGAATGAGTTAAATTACTGACTGTGGACTTACATCTATTGCAAAGAGGTGAAACGTCATGGAAAAAACTGTGCAACTTTTCTTTAGTAGAATAGTAGGGTCTGTGAAGTGTTTTAAACTGTATGAGATTGTGTCTCACATTGACTGAACAATCATGTACACTCTTCAAACATTCGTCCCAGATCTCTTATTTCAGTTCTACATTAAGCTCCTCCGCCCATGCCTGTTGAAATCCTGATGTATTCGAGTTGAATACATCAGGACTACCCCCGGTTAACAGGATAAAATTCATTTATTGCCTCCATAGACTCATCTTTGGTCAGGATTTCAAAGTTGGGCAAATGCTTCCTAACACAGTCTAAGATTTAGAGATATCTGAAAAAAATTGATGCAGGAATATTGTACCCAGCTATCAGCTGGGCAAATGAGGCAAAGTACCCATTAACATATAGGTCCCCAGTATTAGAGATACCTTTTTGATTCCAAGCTGAAAAAACGATATCGCTCAGAAAAATGAATGATTTTCACAAATTGGAGTGTCAACATAGATTTTTGGAGCATTAACATATAGTTTAATCTGCTTCCAGATTTTTATCATGTTGCCAACAACAAAGCTATTACTTAAGTATGACTCTTTAACAGTAACAGGGCTATAAAGGAGAGCGGGCAGTGAAAGAATGGCATTCTTATTGCATTCAAAATGACTTGCGAATTACCATGTCATTCATACACAATTTGGTAAGACCGGGTTGCATAGATACAGGGAGTTCCTCTTGGATATATAAAGGATGGTGTCACAATGAAGCGCCTCGCTTCAAACGACAGAGTAAACCAAATTAAAGGCAGATCAGAGGTGCAATCCAAAGCAGTTAATTACACAAGCTGCCTGAGGAAGGTGAGGCGGAAGAGGCCATGCCAAATCCTCCGCGCTGCTTGACACCTACCATCTTACCACGATAATTAGCCAGCGCTGCTTAGTGACACAGAGAGTGGAGTGGAGGTGGTACCGTTGAGGTGGTGGAGGAACAGAACACTCAAAGCTCCGGTTACTGTCTGTCAAGTGCAGATTGTGTGTAGAGCACCAAAGATTCTGTCATTACAATTTCACATTCTGAATCAGTGAATGCCACGAACAAACATTGATATTGATGGGTTGATTATCATGTTTCTCCTCCCAACAATCTGATTATGCAGAATTTCTGATCTGAAGATGCTTGAATTATGAACAATAGAGACAATATCAGGGAGGAAGCAGTGACAATACCGCTATCGTTCACTTACCCCTCCCTCGTTTGTGTCAGGAGTGACTGGTAATCAGTATCTAGACATTTTTCCACAGGCATCTATTGTGCAAATCTCTGCAAACAAAAAAGTACTCTCGTATACGATGACAGCTCCGGCTGCTGATTTCCCAATGAATAAAACAGGGAATTGTCTTTGATAAAACTGTGACGGCAAATTATCTCCTTTCCGTTGTAAACTGTCAGTTTTTTTTTTAGTTAGCGCACAGAGGGAATAAGTTAGCAATGTGACGTGTTTTTGCAGAGATGTGATGGGTTTTCCATCTTTGTAGTACTAACTGTGAAATGAAGCCATTTATCTGAGAAGTCTTTTTATCAACTGAAGTGCTCCAGAGAACGCTGTGTGATGGCATTAAAGCCTTGTTTACCTCAGATCTGGCATTAGAGGGTTTGTGTTCAACCGACTGAAACATGCAGGATTGGTTTTTCATGTAAGGATGACTTTTCCTAGTAAGCGTGGTTGTGGTCATTTGAAGGTCAATTGGTGTCAAGGTTAAAACAGTTGTTGTTTAGATGTCTTAGTGGTCACTGGTTGCATTTGTATGCCAGTTCTGAACAGTTCAACCAAAAATGGCTTTCTTCTTTTATTTGAAATCAGGGTTGTCAGCCGATTAAAATATTCAATTAAAGTTAAATTAAAGTGGCACTAGGCCGTATATTTTTGGTATCATTGGGCAAAAATTCCATAATAACCTTTCAGCATATTGTAATTCAAGTGTTCTGAGTGATAACTAGACTTCTGCACCTCCTCATGGCTCTGTTTTCAGGCTTTAGAAAATCTAGTCCGTGACGGGAGACTTTGACCAGTCACAGGTCATTTCAATGAGAGAGCGTTCCTATTGGCTGTGCTCCGGTCATGTGACCGGAACTTGGCGTTCCCTCACCAGATGTCACAATTTTAAAGCTAAACTGTGCACTACAAGATGATTCTGAAAACATTTGTGGAGAGAAATAGGCATTACAGTAACAGAATACTGATTCATATTTGATCAGCACTGCCTAGTTTGACCGTTTGGTCGGAGTTCGCGAGTGATTGACAGCCGGCTCTCATAGACGGCAGATGGACAGCGGACCTCAGATCAGCTCTTACCGCTTGTTTTCCTCCTGTCTGTCAAATCTTTTGAATGTCGTTAGGAGCACCGGAGGACACCGGAAGACACAGAGGAATATGATTTTTCCAGGTTTCCTGTTTCATGTACTACTGTCACGATATACCGTTTTATAAAAATATCTTTCTTTTAATCATATTTGCTCCAATCTCGCCTACTTCAGCTTTAATCAGTTAGTTGATTTGTCAATATAAACAAAAATCAGTGTTGACAAAAACTGATTAATTGTTTCAGTCATTTTTCATGCAAAAATACTAAACATTTTTATGGTTTTACCTTCTCAAATGTGTGCCGTAAATATAATTAAATTGCAGTAACCCGATATATTTAATTAAAGTTAAATTAAAGTGGGATTAATGTGGCAGTAGGCAGTATATTTTTGGCATCATTGGGCAAACATTCCATAATAACCTTTCCGCATATTGGAATTCAAGCGTTCTGAGAGAAAACTAGACTTCTGCACCTCCTCATGGCTCTGTTTTCAGGCTAGAAAATCTAGCCCGTGACGGGCGACTTTGACCAATCACAGGTCATTTGTCATGTGACCGGTACTTGGCGTTCCTTCAAGCCATCTCAACCTGATCTCGACATGGCTGCCGCGTCACAAACTTTCTCATTTTACAGCTAAACAGTACACTACAAGATGTTTCTGAAAACATTTGATGAGAGAAATAGGCATTACAGTAACAGAATATTGATTCATATTTGATTAGCGCTGCCTAGTTTGACCGTTTGGTTGGAGTTGGCGAGTGATTGACTGCCGGCTTCCTAGACAGCAGATCTCAGATCAGCTCTTACTGCTTGTTTTCCTCCGGTCTGTGAAATCTTGCAGATGCCGTTAGGAGCACCGAAGGACACCGAAGGACACAGAGGCACATGATTATTTTCAGATTACCTGTCTCATGCACTACTGTCACGATATAGTGACCGTTTTATATAAATAACTTTTTTTAATCATATTTGCTCCAATCTCACCAACATTTTTTATCTGTTCAAAATGTAGATTTGTCAGGTATTTAATAATCTTATCAACATGGGATTAGGCAATTGCCTCTTCCCCACTTCCTACTTCCGGCGCCCTCGCTCGTACCACACATCTTGAAAATCCACATTCATTTTGATCTCAACTACACACCTGTAAATTTTCGTGTCACCAAATCGGGCCAGGGGTGTAAAATGGGGGGGCGCACAGTATGTGGGTGGGGGGGTGGACTGTCCACAGACAGACGGACGGACAGACAAAAATATAAACATCTGGCAAAGTACTGAAAAACCGCCTCTGTGGTAGTTCCCGCTACAGTAGGTGTCTCCAGGACCACATTTTGCCATGATGACACACACACACACACACACACACACACACACACACACAAGTTGAAAACAATCACAGCTGATAGAAATGACAGAATTTCAAATTTCAGTCTCTTGCACACGTCAAAACAGGTGCGCCTATTGTCCTACACAACGGCGGTGTCTTGACATGTCAGTACACTGCCACTGTTCCTCTTCCCGGCACTGACGTGGGAACACTCAAGAAAAGCACTGATTGCTGTGACATTTTCCACATTCCGACGACTCGACTTTCTGCACGGTGTTCTCGCCGTGCGCTACCGGTGTCAAATAATACAATGCTATGCAACACAGCCAGTGTATGTTGGACTGTGAATGTTAGCTGAGATTTACTGTAAAGTGTTATTCAGTAATGTGTTACTGCCCAACACCACAAATGTATCAATCCGCAGGGCTATAAATCCCTCATGCTACAAACTAAACACCAGCTGAATTTAAGCTTGCATATTGAATGGACAGGAGAGTGGTGAGTAGGCGCAACCCTACTCTCACACTAATGTGCTCACACAATACCGTCAGTTATTGTTAACGTATTAGTGACTAAATACAATTGACTGAGGACAACCGAGCAGATTTCCCTTGTTCAAAGTTCATGATTGTGATAGTTTCTGTCAGCATCTGCCCAAATCACTTTAAAAGCACCGAGAGTCAACTACAAAATGTGTCAGTGGAGTCCCTGCCACGTTTCAGTGTACGGCTCTTTAAAAGCTTGTTGGCAGCACAGTGGCATTAATATTTATACTTGCATATGAATAGCGGGAGCAGATTTCAGATATGTCGTTTTCTTTTCCAAACTTGCTTTCCCGAGGCTGTCACATTTTGCCACTTCTTTTAATGATCAGCTACAGTAGCACAATTTGTACACATTCACATGCACATACAGTACACACAGCGCATTGCCGTCCAATGCTTCTGTGAATATACACACATACACAGGCTTGTCTTAAGAACTGCCAAATGGATTCCTCCCTTCCTAAAAGGGGCGGGGGCTTTTAGTTGAATTGGCCTGTGAAAAATATTGGATGATGAGAAATTGAAAAATGTAAATTCCCGCTCCCCGACTCCAGCCGCTTCCTCAGCCCAGCAGTGATTGCTTCTTTAATCTCCTTCTTAGTCTCAGGCCTCCCACTCGGCGAAACAGCTCCTAGCATTTAAACAAGCTCTAGGAACATCTGGTGACAGAGAAACAAACACCGTCTGAGAGAAGTTGTTCTCGTCCACAGGGGGCGCCAGGGCTGGGTTATAGAGCTTAAACCCTAAATGTATTCAGCAAAACAAATCTTAAGTGTTGCTGACGTGTGGCATTTATGCTTCTTTCATGTTTGGTTATCTGTGATGCCGTAACATTAGGTGATGTTAGAAGACTAGCAAGTGCGCACGAGATTTAAAGTGGACATATCATGCTCATTTTCAGGTTTATACTTGTATTGGGTTCCTACTAGAACATGTTTACATACTTTAATGTTTAAAAAACCTTTTTATTTTCGTCATGTTGTCTGCTTGAATATACCTGTATTTACCCTCTGTCTGAAACGCTCCGTTTTAGTACATTTCACTGGAATGGCAACATAATTGTGTAGCTAGGCAACAGCTTGGGTCCATGTTTACTTCCTGTCAGCTGATGACATTCACATACACTGCAACAGGAAATAAACTGGGACACATTCAGAATGTTTATGTTTAAAACTGTGTAAAGGGTCTAAATATTGTCCATTTGTGACATCACAAATGGACAGAAATCCTGAGAGCTTGTTTCAAATGCAGAGTTTCTGAATACGGGCTGTGTGTATTTCCCTGTGGATTGAGCGTTTCGATACTTTCACAGTATTTATATGTGATTTAAGCCTGCTTTATAATAAAAAAACATGAAAATCTAACTTTTTTATGATATGGGACCTTTAACACTGACCGCAGAATATATCCAGGCCAATAAAAACAATATACTATTTTCTTGAGGAATAGGTAACAGAGTTACAGTCCATAAAAGATTTAACCTTCAGCGCCACTTCACCACAGTTTACAGCAACTTTTCATGGTATTTTCCGGCTGGAAGCGGTCTACAAAAAGTGAACGTACAGGAGCTGAAAACAACACTTGTCAATTAAAATATTTAATCACGATTAACCCCATGATAGTCCATAGTTATTTGTGATAAATCGCAAATGAATCACAATATTTTAAACTGTTCAAAATGTACCACTACTATCCCTCCAATGCTTGAAATAAAGTCTGGAATAGGTTCCGTTGTGTATTTGGTTTCCTGTTTCTAGGAAGGAGAGCACCTGCCAATCACCTATCGTATCGCCGTCTAGTGGCTCACTCATCAAGTGTCCAATACTGGGAAGAGGCGTGACTCCTCAAGACCAAAAACATCCCTGGTTTGGTTGTTGGTAGTGTACAGTGTTTTTAGAGCTTTTTGTCATACATAACTATTAAAAAAATTAGGGCTGTCAATCGTTTAAAATATTTAATCATGATTAATCGCATGTTTGTCCATTGTTAATCATGATTAATTACAATCGCACATTTTTCATCTGTTCAAAATGTGCCTCAAAGGAAGATTTGTCAAGTATTTAATACTTTTATCAATATGGGAGTGGATATATATGCTGCTTTATGCAAGCGTATGTATATATTTGTTATTGGAAACCAATCAACGGCCCAAAATAGACAAATATTGTCCAGAAACCCTCTCAGGTACTGCATTTAGCATAAAAAAATATGCTCAAATCATAACATGGCAAACTGCAGCCCAACAGGCAACAACAGCTGTCAGTGTGTCAGTGTGCTGACTTGACTATGACTTGCCCCCAAACTGCATGTGATTATCATAAAGTGGGCATGTCTGTAAAGGGGAGACTTGTGGGTACCCATAGAACCCATTTTCATTCACATATCTGGAGGTCAGAGGTCAAGGGACCCTTTTTCTATATTAACACAATTACAAAGACAGCCTGCTATCGCCTGAAGAATATAGCAAGAATTAAAGGACTGATCTCTCAGCAAGATTTGGAAAAATTAGTCCATGCATTCATCTTCAGCCGACTTGACTACTGTAACGGCGTCTTTACTGGTCTTCCTAAAAAAATCGATCACACAGCTGCAGCTGATTCAGAACGCTGCTGCTAGAGTCCTCACTAAGACCAAAGAAGTGGATCATATCAGTCCAGTTCTGAGGTCTCTACACTGGCTCCCCGTCTCTTTTAGAGAATTGATTTCAAAATACTGCTGCTGGTTTACAAAGCACTAAATGGTTTAGGGCCAAAATACTTTTCTGATGTTCTGTTATGTTATGAAGCATCCAGACCTCTCAGGTCATCTGGATCAGGTCTGCTGAGCGTCCCCAGAGTCAGAACGAAACATGCAGAAGCAGTGTTCAGTTTTTATGCACCAAATATTTGGAACAAGCTCCCAGAAAACTGCAGGACCGCTCCAACTCTTAGTTCTTTTAAATCAAAGTTTAAAACTGTCCTGTTTGCTGCTGCCTTTTATTAAACCAAATAATGATCTTATACTGCACTACAGCTTTTACTCTTGTGTGTTATACTCTATTTTAGCTTCTACTCTAGCTTTTATTTTCTAATCTTTAACCTTTTTTATGTTTTTATGACTCTTTTAATGATGTCTTTGTCGCAATGTTCTTGAATGTTTGTGTAAAGCACTTTGAATTGCCCTGTTGCTGAAATGTGCTACACAAATAAAGCTGCCTTGCTTTGCCTTGCCTTTGAAAATGGCCATGGCAGTTTTTCCTCACCAAAATTTAGCATAAGTTTGGAGCGTTATTTAGCCTCCTTCGTGACAAGCTAGTATGACATGGTTGGTACCAATGGATTCATTAGGTTTTTCTAGTTTCATATGAAGCCAGTATCTTCACACTAGCTTTAAAACTGAGCCCACTACAACCTAAAAATCGCAAGATGCGTTAATGAAATTAGTGGCGTTAAAACAAATTTGCGTTAACGCGTTATTGCTTAAACTTTGACAGCCCTACTTAAAAGACAATCTTTGTTTACCAAACCGACGAAGAAGGCCAACGCAGCAAAAGAGGCTTCGTTTAGTGGCGCACATCCTAACAAAACACAAAAAGCCCTTCGCCTGTAGCGGGATTGTAATAGAGGCGATGACTGCGGCGGCTGAAACTTTTAAAGGCCATGTAAAGGAAATTCAGAGTTTTGTTTCTAAACACATTATAAATGTTGGAAACTAATGACTGAAAACATGTGCAAAGACTGTGAACATTGTATTACTGGATTGTGGAGTTCGACTGTTAAACTGTTTTTCGCCAGTTTTGTGTTCAGGATTTTTTAGGCGGGGCTCAAATCATGGCTCGATGACGCACTGGAGCCATGCTTAACATAACCCCACCCGTCTTCAGAAACCTTTTTTTTTGTAAGGCAAAATAGAAATCCAGAATGTCATCAAAGGTTATGTTGGCTAGCTCAGTCAGTAGAGCATGAGACTCATATTGGCAGATTTGTGGGTTCAAGCTCCACTGGTGTTTTCATTGGTGTTTTCATCACTGTTTTTATTTTGTATTTTTATGATTGTAATCCATCCCATGTCCTATGTATATTTATTATTTTTCTGTAAACTTGTAAAAAATTAATAGTCTTTAAAAAAAAATTAAAATGACAGAAGTGTCAGAGTATGGAGTAGCAGGGCCACGAATGTCTTTGAGACTACCAGGACCACAAAAGCACTTTGTCTATGGCCCCGGCGGCGAGGTCCAGACGGGGGGCGCTGAGCCTTTCCAAGCCGAACGAACGCTTCGGAACAAATGCGCCCGGCGGCGGCCAGCCAGCGCCGGGTAGAGGTGCCGCGAGGGGATCCTCCCACACCGAGTGGCCGTCCTTAACCCGCCGAGTGGAATCCCCCGGCCAGACTGCGGGACGGGGCCGTTACCGGCCTCACACCGTCAACGGGCTGAGCTTCGATCAGAAAGACTAACAGGCCCCATTTCCCCATTTCCCCAATCGGACGGTGATTCGGCGCTGGGCTCTTCCCTCTTCGTTTGCCGCTACTGAGGGAATCCTGACAGACTGTACCTTCCCCGCTTGTGTGTGTGGTTTCAGCCATGGATGTGTTAAGAGAGGTTTCAGGTTTCAGCGCCTTCAGCGGACTCCCAGCGTCTCATAGCAGAGAATACTGCTGATTTTTCCATGATTTTTTAAAGCTAATTATATATGCTTGCCAATTTTTTTAATCATTCAAATTTGGCTGAGTGGTTAGTAACACATTTTTCTGTGGTGTGACAAACCCAGAATTCATATTTATTTTTGCTTTACTTAGACTTTAAGGACCATAAAAGTAAGACAGAAATGCGATTGACGATGTACAACTTGGTAAGTAGCTCTCAGCCGCTTTCATTTTTGTGAACATAGCTCTCAGAGGAGAACCGGTTGGAGACCCCTGCATTAGATTGTCTAACCGGGGTACCAAAAAAGTGGCCAGTGAGTGTATTTTAAAGAGTGTTTTTCTTGACAGTTAAATAATAAAAACAATAATTTATACATATAGCACTTATTTATATCGGAATATTTGATTGACGCATAGCCCCACACTCATTCAAAGGTTTCAGGACTAAGCCCCGGATCTCCACTAACCCTAGAACCACCCCTGTTCCAGACTTTGTTTTTCTGCTCTCTCAGTCATAAACTCCTGTCTAACCTGCAGAAGGATACTGCCAGCCATGTCAATGACATCGCTGGCCATGAGGGGATTTCTGTTTCCTTTTATTTTTGGTGCCGTTCTCCTCTGTCTGCCCCTTCCTCTCCCCTCTTTCTCTCTGTTCTTGAGACAGGAGGAAGAAGCTTGAAAAGGTGCACCGTGTCTCCCTTGCTCGCTCAAGCAGCCACTACGAGGTGCTTTCCACTTCACAACAGCATTACCCATCTATTATTCAGAGGCACTGAAATAAAGCAGTTTGCCTCCTCTATCTTTAAAGGATGGAAAGAGAATTGGAAATGAAAAGGCACAGAAGTGGTGACGATTCCAATGCTTGTGCAATTAAAAACATCATTTTTAAAAGATTCAAAAGAGAAAAAAAAAAAGTCTCAGTGAGTACAGTCTCCTGGCTTTTTTTTCTTCTGTAAAATCAGATGTAAAAATTGGATTATTCCTTTTCATGTTGCACTTTGTCTTTAGATTAATAATTCATTTTCTCCTTCTCAATGCATCAGGTGGTGTTAAAGCCACTACGACAAGTGCTAAGGGTTCCACAGTTATTTTATAATAGTAATACTGAAATGCGGAGGAATGAGTTGACAACACCAGAGTGAATATGTGTTCAGTTTGTCCACTGATCATCATGGACTGCTGATATACAGTTGATAATAATTTTTCATTTATATGGCACACTTTTGTAGCAGAATGTTTTGGGGCAATCAGTTAACTTTCCATTTTATGCAATTGCTAACACACAATTTCTGAAACTAGGGCCCTCTTTGTCAGAACTCTACACACAAAATACAAAATATTAAATCTCTTAACAAAAGCAAACATTTCATTTAAAACTATACAAACTTTTTTCTAAAAATGCACCGTACCAGAGCTCCCCAGTGACATTTTAGAAAATGACAATTTAATGTAAGTAAATAAAACAGGATTTGGTAAAATGAAGGCAAATTGCTTTTCAAAACAAGCTCCGTTGGCGGTTAGCTAATATGGTTAGCATATTGGACTAACTAGCTTACTGATACTTCCGCTACCTCAAAGTTACACACATGATCATTTCTACAGTAACACCCCCGAGAATAAGGTGGATATGTAATTATTACCTCCACCAAGGCCGAAGGCCTAGGAAGGAGGTTATGTTCTCACTAGCGTTGGTTTGTTTGTTTGTTTGTTTGTCTGTTAGCAGGATTTCTCCAAAAGTCCGTGATGGATTTGAATGAAATGTGTTAGAGGGGTGGGGTGTAGCACAATAAACAATCCATTCGATTTTGGTGGCAATCCGGCTCATGATCCGGATTCAGGAATATTTTTACACATGCACAGTGTAGCTGATGACGAGTTGAAGACGTATGACTCCAACTTGGTGATTGTTGAAAAGAGTAACGACGACGGTTTAGGTGAGTTTTATTTTGTTTCTGTCCAGTTTGAATGAAGTATTTTACGCTGCTCCGCTATGTACAGCGGATCTCAACATAAACAAAAATACACGTGGATGATGGGGCA
>CAKAKR010065037.1:6809-40763 GCA_916700685.1 Adelosebastes latens | reverse complement strand
AAAAACAAACAAAAAAAAAAAAACATATATATACATATATACAATTCATTAAGCAAATTACTATATATAGATATTTAAAAAGAACATGCATGTAAATGGAAGAAAACAATAAAGAAGCTGTAGTAGTTTTTTGTGTCAATAAAACAAACATACAAATAAAAAACAATTAACAACAATATATTGCAATATCAAAGGATAAATGTAAAAAAAAAAAAAACATGAAGTAGAGAAGTCAATAAAAGGCAGAGTGTGAGTTACATCTATTATGTGTTATCATTGGCTTCGGATACTTTGGCTATTGTTTGGCTAGTAACAGAAGGAGTAACAACACATTCAGCATTAGCAGTAGCCTACATTTCATTTGTAGCCAATTTAAAGGTCCCATATCATGCTCATTTTCAGGTTCATACTTGTATTTTGTGTTTCTACTAGAACATGTTTACATGCTGTAATGTTAAAAAAAACTGTATTTCCCTCATACTGTCTGTCTGAATATACTTGTATTTACCCTCTGTCTTAAACGCTCCGTTTTAGCGCATTTCGATGGAATTGCGACGGAATTGCGTTGCTAGGCAACAGCTTGGGTCCATGTGGACTTCCTGTCAGCTGATGACATTCACATACACTGAAACCAGGAATAAACTGAGACAGCATTAAACGTTTACGTTTAAAACTGTGTAAAGGGTCTAAATATTGTATATTTGTGACATCACAAATGGACAGAAATCCTAACAGCTTGTTTCAAATGCAGAGTTTCTGAATACGGGCTGTGTGGATTTCCCTGTGGATTGAGCATTTTGATACTTTCACAGTATTTATATAGGACATAAGCCTGCTTTATAATAAAAAAAACATGAATATCTCACCTTTTTATAATATGGGACCTTTAAGAGAATAATTTTCAGTAAGAAATAGTTGTCATTGCTAGGACATATTTGTAGGCTATATTTGTAAGTTACAGAAACACCTTTTATTTTATTTTTGTTGTTGGTCATTGGTGTTTTACATAATATTATGTAAATATAGGCTATTTATACAGTATAGGCATTAGCCTACAACTATTTTTCCCATAGCCTACTTGTGTAGCCTACATAATAGTCCTGTCTGTTCTTTACCTTTATTTGTCCAGCTTGGTTGTCCTTGTTCTTATAGCCATTATGTCTATGGCTGTGTATGCAGGCTACATTGAGAGCATTAACAAAAAAATTGGGAGTCAAATTCCTTGTATGTGTTCTTTGCCCTTTGCCGTTAAGCTGATTCTGATTCACTTAGTCTGAAGCTAGTTGCTTTTAGCTAAACCACACATGTTCTATAAAAATGTTTTAACATTTCTCAATTAGAAATTAAATAAATTGAATAAATTAAATAAATTAAATAAATTAAATTAAATAAATTAAATTAAATAAATTAGAATCTTAGGGGTGAGAATGACGCTGCTGTAATTTATCGAGATAATACTTCCTTCACGTCCCTTTTGTTTTGTTCTCATATTTTGTTTAAGTTGTGAACAAATATAGCCTAATTATAATGAAATATAATTTAAAAGTTTTCTGAATCTGCTCTTTTGATTTACAGAATATGATTTCACAGGGCACACATTTTCAGAAGAATTAAATCTTCAGAAGAAGGCTGTGATATGTGTAAATAATTACATATTTATTCAGCTATAGTAAGTTTTGGAGTTATTTATAGTAATAATAGTGGTCCAAACTTATGTAAAATAAATCAAAAACCTTCAAATTGTCTTAGGGGAGGACCTCCAAACCCAATATCTCCTATTATATTTTGTTCACTGTAGAAATTCATAATGTGTCTCTTTATCCTGCTTTATAATATGTAGGAGCATCCTGACTGGGACACTGCTCCTAAAACCTGAATGATTAGCTCACACACCTCAGCTCTGCACGAATACCTGCCTGGCTGGCTGGCTGGTGTTGATTCCAGCCTATAGGCATCCTATAATATATTATAGAGAGATACTATGGGCTACAAATAACACAGAAAAGCACTTTAACACAAGTGAATATAGGCTACAAACACACCACAATAACCCTATAACGGTTCAGTTGGAATTTTATTGGAATATTCTAGGCCTACTATAGAAGATGCATAACCCAAGTGTAATATGGAGCAAGAGATTGCTGATACCAAATACGGGGAGTACTGGCACTTCTTTTTTTTCCACTTTAAGCACTGATTAGAATGACATGGTTTAACAATTACAACAGTCAAGTCAATGACTGAAGTTAAACTAGTGCAGAGTAGACTTTGTTATCTGAACTAGAACAAAAAGAGAGAGAACGTGTTGTCTGAAGGGAGAAATAGGTTTGATCAGCTGAAGGTTGACTGTTGATCCTACTGCTTTAGCAGAGAAGGCTATAGAGAGTATCCCAACTGAACTGTCTCTGACTGTAAAGAGAAGACTCCATGCATACAGCTACCTTGCACCAAATCTATTTCTGCTTGTGTTGTTCTATTAGCACTCAACTTTTGCACCACCTATAAAGACTTGACGTGTATGTAGCTTGACTTGCAATATACAGCAGGCTGCAAACAATGATTTTGGATCAAAGAGAAGCTACTTAACAATGTTTTATGTCACATGGCATGTTATGCCCACATTTCTTGGGGATTAGAGAATAGTGTCGATCTAGTGTTGATTCAAAATTGCTTAAAAATATAGCCTAGATTACCCTGATTTCCTACATCCAAAAAAAATAATAAATCATCTAATGATTGAGTATATCCTACCATTGACACATTATGATTTATTTTTAATTACATATTATAGAATAATATAAAGTGATACTGCTGTTGACACAGATAAGCTCCAGGCCCCGTGCACTTCAGGGGTTAACTGGTTTGTGCTAATTTAATTGAAAAAGTGTTTGTTTTTAATATTCATCACTAAATCCCTAAAAATATCAATTGAAATACTAAATTACTACAAGGTTAGTTGTGCTTTATTACCTGACCTGGAGGCCCTGTCTTGAGGAGGGCCCTTTTTCAGACCTTAATCTGTTCAGTTTTGGGTTTGGACTATATGTTGGCTAAATTAATATATTAATTACATCTACCACAGAGAAAATCTGGAGCTATGTATTCCAGCATAGAAACAAACTACACATTGCACTGAGACTACAGGGTCTCAGCAGCTAATTCCCTCCCTGGGAACCAATTGTAGGTTAATTCCATCACTACATATTTTTTTGTGATTTGTTTGACATTCAGTTTCTATTGTAAGTATGCAAGTCAATTGTGCAATATCATTATCATTATTACTACTCAGGTGTAATTCATACTGTGCAATATTTTCAGGTGGAATTTCATTTCATTCTCACTGTGCAATATCATTTTCCACTTGTGCAATTTTGTTAATAGTCTGTTTATTGTCAATACTGTATATACTGCTCCTATTTTTATACTTCCTTCTATTTAAATGGTTCATATTTTGTTACACTTTGTTTAGCTCTTTTTTTACTGTGTTAGCTGATGCATCTTGTTTTTTGCACTATCCCCTTTGCTGCTGTTCACTGCAAATTTCCCCACTGCGGGACTAATAAAGGAATATCTTATCTTATCTTATCTTATCTTATCTTATCTTATCTTATCTTATCTTATCTTAACCGTCTGCTGAAGTTCTTTGGCTGCACGTCCCGCATTTAAGTCCCGTCTCTTACGACCCGGGATATCTCCAAAGTGGAGTTTCAAAATAATAATTGGCCAGCTGATGGCGCCAAAAGCCCTTCACATTTCTAATGTGAGCTCTCTCGGTCTTTTCCTGTCATTACCACTTTTAAAAGCTTACATAAAAGCATATAGTGACACTATTCAGTGTGTTTAAATCATGTGCGCTGAATTAAAAGTGTTCAATAAATTGATAATATAATTTTAAAAAATGAATATCGAATCATACAGTGTGTCTATATTGTTGTGATTATGATTATGATGATTATGGTGATGATGATTATTATTACTATTACTATAATTATTAGCTAAACCCCGCACGTCCTGTACAGACAGACAGACAGACAGGATGCACTACTACTACTGTACTGTGTGTTTGTGTGTAAATGAAACCCCTCCCATCAGTGGAGGACAGCGGATGACAGATGATGCGCGCTGTGCGCAAAGCTGAAAAGAAGGAGCGCGCGGTGCAGACAGGGCACACTCCACAGCGAGCGCACACACACTGACATCCATCCATACATCCAGAGCAGACGGACGCATCCTATACGCTCCTATCTATCTGCTGTATGGGAAAGGAAATGGAGTTGAAATAAGCGCACTACTTTACCTTATGGACTGAATGCAGTATAACTGACTGTCGCTTTGGATTTCTCAACTTTACGCGCAGACACTTGGAGAGAGAAAAAATGTGGAGATACACCAACTTGTTCGCCTGTCTGCTGGTTTTGTGCAAGGATGCGTCTTCAATGAGCAAGGTAAGAAAAGACACCAAACAGGCGAGTTTCACAAACAAAGTTATGTTATATTTATTTTATTTTTCCAGGTGAATTATTGCATTCTAATGTTTAATCACTGAAGATTCAGTCATTATAGTAGGTTATTCCACTCCTATTGTGCTCAACCTCACCTCCTCCGTGTCATGGTGCCTCTGCCTCAGACAAATAAGTGACTTGACCAACATTTTCTCTGTCAGATCTCTAAATTTCCTGTCTAAAACCGGCAGATGTTTCAGGCTGTGTGTCATTTTTTTATGATTCGAGGTAATCATCCCAATGAGAGGCTTTTGTATGTGACATGAGTAACAATGGGTTTATGTAATGATAACCTTCGGTGTGTGCCAGCAGAGTGTGGGAGAGATGGCACCCAGTGGGGTAACAGTAATATCTGGCTGGCCTTGTTTGCACAGCTGCTGGACTCCTGTAACCCCTCACTCTCCCTCAGCCTAATCCAGCTCTATACACACACACACAGACACACACACATACACACACACACACTGCCAGAAGACAAAATGCATGTACAGTACATATTATAAGGCCAGAGGCTCTGTCGCATATGAATGGCCAAGTATGGTGTGTGATTGTCTGCTCTGGATACAATCAGAGGCCAAATCAGCAGCGATGTCAAAGTAAACCCCCCATAGTAGTATTACTATGATAGGAATTGGTAGTTGTATTTATAGTAGCAGCAGTACTATTAATGACAACAGTGATAGAAGCCGCATGTGGTTGTAAAGGTATTTGCAGTATACTATGTGTCTGGTTTGGTCTAGGCCCCTTATAGTGCCAATGAAGGGAATCCTTAATGCAGCTTACAACACTATTTTAGACAATAGAGTTCTTGCAACTTTGTGGAAGAACAGTTTGTGTTTTTCTGTTTCAACATGACGATGCTCCCGAGCACAAACGCAGCTCCATGAAGAAATTATTTCCCAGTTTTGGTGTGGTAGAACGTGATTGCACTCCATCCAACACCTTCGGGATGGAAACTGGAACACCGACTGTGAGCCAGACCTGATAAGCCAACATCAGTGTTAATGCTCTTGTTACCTGAAAATGCATTTATAAAGTGCATGTCTAGTCTTCCGACCACTGAAAGCGCTTTACACTACATGTCAGCATTCACACACATTCATACACTGATGGCAGAGGCTGCAATGCAAGGTGCCAACCTGCCCATCAGGATCTAATCTAAATACTCATTCACACACTGATGGCACAGTCTTCAGGAGCAATTTGGGGTTAAGTATCTTGTCTTAAACATGGACTGGAGGAGCCGGGGATAATCTATCTACTGTCAACTCATTAATAAAAAGGTATAAAATGCTCCCCAAAAAGTATTTTAAAAATTCAATCATGCACAAAATAAAATAAAAATCCTGCATATTAATGATAAAGATGTTACATTAGAATCAGTTCAGGTGAAGAGTTTTGCAAATGCAACTGACGGTTTTATAATAACTCCATTGTTTTTTAGCTTAACATCTCACAATAACACCATTCCTCATCATGCAGCAGTGTCACAGCTCCAGTCTTGTAGCCAGTGGAGACGCCCAGTCAGAGTGTCTGTAGCCAAACTGGTGGCACTGGCATTAATGAGAGACAAAGCCCGCTTAGAGGGGGGCATGGAGGGCACCGGAGGGTGTCGTGGGAACCGGCGCGTGCACCTGCTTCGTGTTCTGGTTGTAAACAACCCCGAGGACAATCGGGGCAAGGTCAGCCGGAGGCTAGAGAGAAGGAAACAGCAGACTGGGGATGCTCAGTCTGCCTCAATGAAATAGTAGCAGAGACAGGGCTTTTATTAAATTTTAAATATATATTCACTTACAGGTGCCTTATAGGTGCGTTATAGCCATAGATGATTGCCACAGTGTAAACAACATTTTGTCATGCCATGTTATGCCAACATGCCTTTGTTTAATAGGGGATGTCACATGGGGCTTGATGAAGGTTCAACATTATGAGTCTGCAGAATCAAGTCTCTCTGTTTGTGGTTAAAACAAAGCTGCAAGCTGTTGGAAATGAGAGAGACTAATACCTCAATCACACTGAGCCAGTGACCCGGGAATAACACGCTTTTGGTGTCAGTGTGAATGGGTCAACATTCACCATAGGACCCAGGTGCACGGCCATGCACATGACCAGGGTTTTACACAGGTCTGACGTTGCTTGGCTTTGGTACAAAGTGGTCAACATTGATATTATATTTTAGGCTGTTCTCCTCCACATTACATTAACTAATTCAAAGTTCCCTCATTAAATCAATATGCATGTTATGCCAAAACCACAGTGAGTGTGTTGTATAACAGTTTTTTTAATCAGTGTAATGAAGCGGTTCACTTGCAGGTCCACAACACTTATCACAAGCCGCTACAACACAGCCTTGTTTTTATTACAGGCTCATTAACACTCCACATGTTCCCAAATTGTGCATTTGAAAGCATCGTCGGCCTTTCTTTTTCTCAGGCTTCTATGCCTTCACATAGCTCGGGCCGTTTTTCTCCCTCTATGTAGATCCCCTAATCCTCGAGAGCAAGATTTATGATCACAGATGTGTTTCAAATTTTGTTTGTCTCTTATCTGGAGTATACGTCCTAATTCTTGTATGGTCTATGTAAAAATCTCCTGACATCTCTCTCAGGCACCATCTCCCTAGCGTATGCTATGATGGTGTTGATGGCTGGAGTCATGTTGGAGGTCCCTGCCTAACATCCCCAGAAAATACATCCATATTCTTACTGCACAGTACAATTTGCGTGCAATTTCAACGTTCAGTGTCAGTGCAGGAAGTAATGTGATCTATATGCAGCAACAGAAAGTAACGGTGTGGAGGTTGAGGTGGTGGTAGTGGTGGTGGTGGTGGTGTAGAAGAACATCTTATTCTGTGCCTGCCTGAGAGGAAATAACTCTCCACACCAGAAGGTGGCAGTAGTCTGTATTCGTCATTCAAAACGGGAACCCGGAAGACCGAGGACTGAGAATATATGAGCCGTTGTTATGATACGTAGATGAAACAAAGCAGTGTTTGCCGACCATTTTCACGCCACTCTCATTCACCACTTAGCTTCATTCCAGACGGCAATGTCGTGAAAATAGTGGTGTGTTGGAATGATCAGATGAGATGAAGATGAAAAATGAGAAGAACCTTATGTGTTTTTCCTCTAGACTTCATTCGTTTGCTTGCTTTCCTCACTTCCGTTTCTCTTCTCGTACTCTGATTTGCTTAAACTGAACAGCCAATCAGAGTGATTTCTCTCACCAATGATCTCCACCGCCGATTTAACATGCTGAATCGGCCGGAAAACCGCAGACATGGGCAGACTAGAGCCGATGGTGCAGGACACACCACAAAAACTAGACCAGCAGACACTCACCGACGGCCCAATACTGTCCGACGGTCGAACGTCAGGGCCTTCAGAGAAGTGGCTGACTATCTTACAAACAGACTTAAAAATGTTTAATATATTGCTTGTAGTATGGATGTAGATCACTCAGTCTGTGGTGTAGATCAGATAATGTACTGTGGCTGCAGTATGCAGGAGCATGCTTTTATTGTATCAGTCTCCTCACTCAAACACAAATTCAATGTAATTTTGTTATACAAAACAAACGATGAATGGATTTTTGAGCAGATGTCATGCTAGACAATAAATATTCCTTTATTAGCTTAAAATAAATGGCCATGATTAGCATCTGCACCATTATATTAATCAACTGTTGGCGCTTGTTCTTCCAGGTAACACTACCCACCTTGACATTTTAGCTGAAAATGTTCAATATTTATTTATTTTTTTGTTTGCTCAATAAATGGAGTACAGTATCTTTCACTGGGCACTGATACAGTGCAGCTTTTTAACATCTGCTGTTGTAACAAATCATCTGGAGAAAACGCATTGGCAACGTCTATCATTCCACTCATCGTTGAGGTCACCAGACACACACTAATAATTAGTGTCTCTTTGTGCTTGTGAATGGATTCTTATAGCATGTGGGTTTTATTAGGGAGCCATATTGACTTGATTTGTATTTGTGTGTTTTCCGAGGATTTTCACCCTCAAAGCAGACTGATGATTTGATAGTAGGAAATTAAGCAAATGTGGAAATGTGTAAAAACTTTACTGTGGCTAGAGAGGAACTTCAACATAAGTAATTCATTCATTCATTCATTTTAGTATGATAATAAGTCTTTTTCTAATTTTTGTGTCATGATGTGCCGTGAAGACTGCAAAGTTCAGAGAGTGTCCGGAACACATAAACAGACCCAGCAGGAATGTAGATATGTACCTGCAAAAGCAGCAAGTGCTTGATACACTTTGTGTTCAGCTAATTAACATCCCCGTGCTAATGTTGTTGTTTATAGTCTGAGCCACCGAGCAACCTCATGGTTCATCTCCAGACTGAAGGCTTTAATAGAATCCCCCCTTTGTACCAAGTTAATCTTTACAGTGGCACAGTAAGACTGTTTATCATAAGCACCGCTAATTAGATTAAAAATCCGGCAAGACTCTTTGGACTGGAATGTGGACCCCGGTTTTGGTCTTGAGTACCCTTGACAGGAGACGAAGTGGGTTTTAAAGGGGTAGTCCTTCCTTTAAAAATCACAAGCTTGATGGGCTTAAGACTGATTAGAATTGCCTCTTTGTGCATTTGTGCGAAAAAAAAAAAAGTAGTTCAAAAAGCAAGGAGCGGGGGGTTGAGTTAGCTGCAGGTCATAGCAGGAATCACAGCACTGATGTTTGTGTTTGAAGGTTGGAACATGCAGCCAAACATTCAAGCTTTGCCATAGGACACCTGGATACAGTTGTCCCGGTGATTACCCCAGCTGGCAAAGCACTAAAAGGAGAGGATATCCTTGTTTATATGAACAAGGCTGCAGATACAGTGCTACTGAAACACTGACTTCAACCCGGAGGCTAACAAATGCAGCAGCCATTGTGTAACACACCTTGTGTTTTTAGCAATCCTGAGCACAATTGGGGTTTCACTTCATCACTGTCAGGGAGAGTTAGCCGTTAAATGCTGCAGCGGTTGATCTAATGGAGCTCTTTTCCTCCCATTGTGCAGACATGAGCTCAAGTTTGAGCCGTGTTCTTTCTGACCTGAAACTTGACTGCACTCGAGAGGTCAAAGCCAAAGACTCAAAGCTCAAAGCATGCGTTAAATACTCCGTACTCTTAATTATTAGCACTCTTAATTGTGTTGCCTGTTCTCATGCTGGTAGGTCAGCTTGGCTTGAGATGCTGGACGGTCAGTTAGGCTTACCTGCACATATGATTTGACAGCTGCTCTGATCGCAGAATGATTCCGAGATAAGATGCTGACAAATCTTTCTCCTGCAGTAAAAGCCTGCGAGGTAATGATTTCGTCCTTCTTGACTAGACAAAACAAGAAGTACCAAAGTAAATCTGGCTGGAATTTCTCAGACTCCTCCAACTTAAAGCAACTTAAACTGATGTTGCTATGCAGCCGTCGGTGTTTGGCTGGGGTTGAACAATGCAGCTCGGCATGGCCGTGGGCATAGCCTTTGCTAAAGAAGTCTAATCTGCTAATCCACTCTGTTTTCATGTGGCTGTAGGATTTGTCAACCTGCTGCCTTTTCGCTTGACATGGGTCAGGATTGGCCCGGCTCTGGACACAGGAGTCCTGCCCCATATCAGACCCCCTCCCACTATGTCCGCAGTAATGGAGGGGAAAGCACACACCCCTGCACATCTTCCCCCATCACTCAGCCTGCATTCCTTCACTAATGAGCCCCCACCACCACCACCTCTTCCACTCCTCCCCCCTTACCTTCAGCCTGCTGCTATCCTACTAAAAGACTTCCTAAATTGTTGAAATTGTACTTACGGAAAGCCATTAAATAACAAACATGACCAACTTCCGAAGCCGTAATTCGACCAACCTCACCCGTTGTTTCTGTCATGGTCATGTAATAATATTCCCCATCATGTATCATTTATTGTTATTTTGTCCATCATCTTTAACGGGATACTTCAGGAATTTAATATTGCACTTCTATAAATCTGGATGACTCATAAGAGATAGTTTTGAAAAAGAATGGTCAAAATCGATGTAGCAGAGGCCGAGACATCCTGACTTTTCTAGTATGGGTCAAGCTCAAAATATGCTGGATCCTACATTTCCCATAATACCACCAATCGCATCTTTTCTTCGGGTCAACCCTGGTGATATCATGAGAGTTTTGTGTCATGCTCAACAAGCTCATCCAGAGCCACAGAAGACATTACTGCAGCAAAGACTGAGTAGTATTCCCCATAACTAGTAAATTGACCTATATTTGTACAATTAGTGGGGTGTCCCTTTGTTGTAGGAAGGGCCTGGAAATCAACAAATACTCTGTGAAAGATGTGTCTCCATTATTAATACAGTAATCCAATGTAGGGCTGCAACTAGCTGTTGTTTTAATTACTGATTGATCTGCCGATTAATCGTTAAGTCTGTAAAATGTCAGAAGATAGTGACAAATGTCTATCCCATTTTCCCAGAGTCCAAGGTGATTTATTAAAATGTCTTGTTTTGTCAGACCAACAGTCCAAAAGTCCAAAGATGTTTAGTTAAAGGTGCTAAATTCGATATCCAGAGCATTAATATAGCAGCAAACAGCTATTTGCTACGTAAAGATATAGAGGAGTAATGTCTACCTGAGCAGAGAATGAAGTTGCTCTCCCTCTGTGTGTGTTGTAAGCCGAGCTTCTCCGTGCTTTGTTTACAGAGCTCTCATACGGCGTTTACAGCTGATAACCCCATTCCAACCCAAGGCGCAGTCGCGGAAGTGTAGCACCACCCTCTGGTTTCACCTTAGGTAAACACTGTTATCTCTGAACAGAACTTTAGCCATTTTTGTTGAGAGGAAATAGAAATGCTCCCAATCCCGTATTAAGCACCTTTAAAGGTGCAGTGTGTAGGATTTGGCAGCATCTAGCGGTGAGGTTGCAGATTGCAACCCACTGAAACTTCTCCAGTGTGCCAAGCGTACGGTGGCCAACATGTGAAGATGTGAATTGCCCTATCGAGAGCTGGTGATTGATTTCTCCGTTCTGAGCTACAAACATGGTGGCCGGCTCCGTGAAGAGGACCCGCTCCATATGTAGATATAACGGCTCATTCTAAGGTAACAAACACAACGGTTCTTATTTTCAGGTGATTATACACTAATGAAAACATATACTTATTAATATTATATTCCATTTCTGCAAATAGAGCCTCCTAAACGCTACACACTGGTGCTTTAACAATGCTATAACAGAGAAAAGCAGCAAATATTCACGATTGAGAAGTCGACTTTAAACCTCTTTTCCACATTTTGGAAAAAGTCCTTGCAAGGACAGAATGATCTGCAGTTCCCGTCTCTCCAAAATGGTGACCCTTCTGTCTTTGTAAGGATGTTTTCCAAAATATGGAAACTGTAGAAGCTTCTACAAATGTCTTCTGAGAGCACTACCTCCTAACTTCAGTCACATGAGGACAGGACCACGGCTCATTAATGAAGAATCTCTGTGTTGCAGAACTCCATCTCTGATAAAAGTGATACCATGTGTGCGCCATGCATCCTGCAGAGGTCCCTAAATCTCACCAGGGAGAGATGACAGTCCAAATCTCCTCCAACATATGATCCAAAAGTCATGACTCCAAAATAACAGACACACACACAAACAAACACAGGACTTTCACCCAGGAGACCGCTGTCCGTGTCCCGAGTGAAACCAAGTCAACGTTGACTTATTTGACCTTAGTTTGTTACGTAACATACGTACTTAACTAACAGCAGTTACGTAACAAACTTACTTTTATTGCATAACAAACGTACCTATTTTAACTAAGGCTGTCAATCGATTAAAATATTTCATCATGATTAATCGCAAATTAATCACACATTTTGTATCTCTTCAAAATGTACCTGTGCTGTGTTTGTGTGACAGCTCAGACGCTGACTGATCTCCCCAGATATAACTCCAGTGTCCCTCCTGTTTTTCCTCTTGCCTCTTTAAGCTAATGAACTGGAGTCATAAATCCTTTGAATTGGATACGCGTCTCACGTAGAGTGAGTGTGGAATGTCTGCATTGCCATGCATTGCTTCCTGTTTATTACTGTAAGTAAGCCATGACCCAAAGCTCTGCCATCATACGTGGCAGCCAAAGGCCAGCTGATTATTCCCAATCCTTATGAGTTATGTTTGTCTCTGAGGTTTTCCTCTGAGTCACACCTGCTAACATTCAAAACAAGGGAAGTGGGTGGTTCTTTTTCAGGATGACTTTCCTTCCTTTGCTTTTGTTTGCCTACAATAAAAAAATTAATGTATAACTCATGGGAGTCCAGTAGGGATTAGTTACAAATGTAATGGACGAATCTGGCATCCGCTTTGTGTGTTCTGTGATCTAACTGCGTCGCCATTAGGCTACTGTGGTGGCAAGTCGCAGTGACACATAGATAATAAACACAGATGAGTATGTATTTAAAATGGATTTAAGTAAAATTGAAGGCTTTTACGAGGACACCTACATGTTCTGTTCGTGTTTTCAAAAGCTGCCATTACTATGAGCTACCACGATGCATTAGGCTGACAGTCACCAGTTAACACAGTCAGCAGACACTTTCTGCCAAGCACGGATTAAGAATACAGAGGCCCATGGGCCACAAAATCTTGGCATCTGGAACTAATCGGTGTGGGCCGCCGCATCGGTGAGCCGGTGGACCGTTAAAAAATTCCGTAAAGTTTTTACCGGCCATCCAGCCCTGTCTGTCTCTGGCCCTCTCTGTGTGCCTTTCATTCACGGTGCGCATTAGAGCGTGCTGCGTGCGTGTTCCACGACTGGGCTCAGCTCACTCAGGTGGTTTGCTGATCCACTGCTCCACCGTTTTCTATCCATGTTTGTTAGTTAGTAGCTAGCGTAACTGTAACTTTGTCTATTGTGTAGTCAAACTTTCACACCCTGGCCATTACTGCCCTATCCAATTTCCCACGGTCACCTGACTAATTGTACAGCCAGCAAACCAATCATAATATTTTTCTTATTTGCAAATAAAGTAACTCTGCATTCATTGGTTCGTATTTCAACACACACACACACAGGCACACACTGATATTGATTTGATAATTTGATGAAAGATAGGATGAGGGCACAGTTGGTGGGGTTTTGGAGTCCCTTAGAGGTCGGAGGCCAACGGGCACCGGCCCAATCGCCCTGGTGGATATTCTGTGTCTGACCACCGCAGCCCTTAGACAGTGCATTTAGCCCACTAACGTTAGCTACGCTAGATAAGTAGTGTTAACCTAGCTGACGTTACTTGTTTTGACCATGTTAGGCTAATGTCAGGCAGCTGAGAACTGCTCAGGTTCTTCCCTAACTCCTAGACATCGGTGTCAAAAGTAACTTTACATAGCAAGTAAAGGTAAAAGTAGAAAATTGTGCACTTGGCGACTTGTTTACTTCTACTTGTATTTCCCCAGATTCTTGTATAGATGACATTTTATGGGTTTGGATAAATATACAGTGCAATCCAGGTCATTGATATCCAAGTCTGATGTGTTAAATTCTTTCTCTGCCCTGAATAGTACCACAATAAAGAGACATTTACACTTCATGCATTTAAGAGATACTCAAAATACCTTTTTTTATTTTGATTTGAAAAATGGGACAATTGACATTCTGTCTTCCAGATCTTTGGGGAGACCGAGCCTGTCCGGATGACGTCAGAGGGCTCAGACTGCCGCTGTAAGTGCATCATGCGCCCGCTAAGCAAGGACGCCTGCGCGCGGCTGCGGAGCGGCAGCGTGCGCGTGGAGGACTTCTACACGGTGGAGACAGTCAGCTCCGGATCCGACTGTAAGTGCTCGTGCACGGCCCCGCCGTCCTCCCTCAACCCCTGTGAGAACGAGTGGAAGATGGAGAAGCTGAAGAAACAGGCCCCCGAGTTACTGAAGGTGAGGAGATGAAACGTAAAGCTGCTATAGAATATTTCCGTCATCATAGCATCATTCAAAGGATCTATAATTAATGATGAAAAGCGTCTCAAAATTTAAGTAAAGTGAAAAAAAATAAATATATATGCACAGAAAATGTTGTTAAATAAATTTTTACTTTACTTAAAGTCCCTCTAGTGACAATGTTTATTACACCTCAGAATTGTAAGTTTGGAAAAACTCACTTACAGTTTGGTTAGTGTAAGAGCCTTGTCAGCAGTGTAATATGCCCAACGTGATGTTTCTGCTGTACAAGAAATGGTGGCCCGAGACAAAAGGTCAGGAGGTCACCAAAATCATTTGAAATGATCCTCTTTCACTAATGAATACCAAGACCAGTCTGACCAGTAGTTGTTGAGATGTATCTTGCTCTGGACCAAAATGACGACTATACATGACCAGATATTGTAGATCTAACACGATTATGTAAATTAACGATGGACGGGATGAATAAAAAAATTAAACTGCAACTTTTTGGATAATTGATTAATAGTTTGAGTCAATTTTCAAGCACAAACATTTGCTGGTTCCAACTTCTCAAATGTAAGGATGTGCTGCTTGTCTTTGTCTCATATGAAAGTAAACTAAATACCTTGTATTTTGGACTGTGCTGGAGAGTATAAGCAATTTGATTTTCCATTGTTTACTGACATTGTATTGACAAAATGATTAATTGAGAAAATAATCAACAAATGATTCAATTATGAAAACAACTGATGGCTGCAGTGGACTGCAGTGCTCTTCATTGCAGTCCTTGGTACTAGCCACAGAGGACAAAAGTAGTCAGTGCAAAATACCACGTTCATACCTCTATATTTTGCAGTAAAATTAACTCAATATAATAATCCATAATCCACATATGGAAATTAAAATGTGTTGTTAGAGGAAGAAATGCAATAAGGTTTAGAGTGATTAAATACAACTAGAATTTAAGCCAACACATAGAATAGCAAAATAAGCTGTAAAATAGTACAAAAGAACAAACAAATTGAAATACCCCAGCAGTCTAAGTACATGTTTCACTTGTGAATAGAACTAAAAGAAAAGCAATTCAATGAGAAGAAAAGTCCCTCCAGTTTAAAAGGTCATTCTTCAACTCTCTGTGACCCGGCTACAGTTGTATGAACATCTTTTGTGAACACGTCAGCACATCTCTGCACATACCTAAAACACACTTTCATTTTTCACAGGCAAGAGAAGCACGCTATGTACCATATGAAGCAAAAGGTAGTTCCAGATGTCTGACTCCACTTTAAACTTTAGATTAAGCCAATCCATCTCCGAAGGAAATGATTTCATTGAAAAGGAAAGGTCTAAAATAATTAAGATGGACTCTGAATGAACCCCATGAGAGCAATCAGTGTGGATGTCAATAGTGGTAATCAGAGTAAATGTTTTACTGCGGTTGAACAGAAGCACATAAAGCTGTCAGGTTTGTGTTCAGGAGATGTTGAATGATGCTACTTCTTCTCCTTTTATGGCATGAATGAGCAGCTCCAATCTATGGTGGACCTCCTGGAGGGAACACTTTACAGCATGGATCTAATGAAGGTCCACTCCTACATCAACAAGGTGATGTCTCAGATGAACACCCTAGAAGAGGTAGGCAAACACCTAAACTCATGCACTTCCTCATATCATTATAATCAAAGGGTTGCTAGGAAACACATTATTGAAAGTTGGTTTATTTAACTTTACATACGAGCTTATGTCTTCCAATGGATTGTGATTGCTGTGATAATGGTGATGTTATCTTGCAGACAATCAAGACAAACCTTACGCGAGAGAATGAGTTTGTTCGAGACAGCATGGTGAGCCTCACCAGCCAGTTTAAGAGATATGAGAACTACTCCAACATTATGATGAGCATCAAGAAGGAGATCTCCAGCCTCAGCCTGCAGCTGCTACAGAAAGACTCCTCTGAGAGCAAATCACAGGTTGGAAGAAACACTTTCTGTGCTGTTGTATACACGTTAGCATTAATTAGTAGTATTGTACAAAGAGACACAAAACGACCACAAAGAGACACAAAATGACAACAAAAAGACACAAAATCACAACAAAGCAACACAAAACGACCACAAAGAGACACAAAATGACAACAAAGAGACACAAAATAACAACAAAGGAACACAAAATGACCACAAAGACACACAAAATGACCACAAAGAGACACAAAATGACTACAAAGAGACAAAATGACAACACAGAGACACAACATAACAACAAAGGGACACAAAATTATCACAACGAGACACAAAATTACCACAAAGACACAAAATGGCTACAATGGGACACAAAATTGACTGCAAAGAGACATAAAACGACCACAAAGAGACACAAAATGACAACAAAGAGACACAAAATGACAACAAAGAGACACAAAATGACAACAAAGAGACTCAAAATGACTACAAAGAGACTCAAAATGACCACAAAGAAACATAAAACAATTACAAAGAGACACAAAATTACCACAAAGAACAGATGCTAAAGGGTGCCCCAGTATCAGAGGACGAGGGGCACTGACGAAGCATCGCTATTCAAAGAATTGTCATGCAACGGTTCGTATGATATCTTAAATCTGAATCTGAATATATAATTTACTTTATACATTTTATTAAAAAAAAACTTCCGTCTTCACA
Source organism: Adelosebastes latens (assembly GCA_916700685.1). Lineage (NCBI taxonomy): Eukaryota > Metazoa > Chordata > Actinopteri > Perciformes > Sebastidae > Adelosebastes > Adelosebastes latens. Next base: position 23,666 of record CAKAKR010065037.1, on the reverse strand, counting down.
GGAAACTACTTCCTTAGGTCTAGGCAATAAAACAACTTAGCAAACAACTTAGTTAGGCTTAGCGAAAGATAGCCTTGGTCAGGATTAGGCAATAAAACTACTTTGGTTTAGAAAAGATAGACTTGTTAGGATGAGGCAATTTAAACTACTTAGGTTTAGAAAAGATAGACTTGGTCAGCATGAGGCAATAAAACTACTTTGGTTTAGAAAAGATAGACTTGTTAGGATGAGGCAATTTAAACTACTTAGGTTTAGAAAAGATAGACTTGGTTAGGATTAGGCAATAAAACTACTTCATTGGGTTTAGGCAACAAAACTACTTAACTACAAAGGAAAAGATCGTGGTTTGGCTTAAAATAACTCTAGAAGTGGCGTAACTTAAGTACGCAAGTTACATGACAAATACATCAACACTGACTTCTGGTTTCACACTGGAATGAACGCCAGTCTCTGGATAATATACTGTATGTTTTCTGTTAACACACTGTGAGGCATTATCAATAGAGATATCACATGTCACAAATGTTGCACATGCCTAGAATCTACACCAGCAAAACACACTCTTTCATAAGCATAGTCAACATATAAGCCCACAAGCCAATATTGTCAAGTGTCCTGACATAACCAGAATGTCATGTTTACAGGACACTAATGATGAGAAAACCAAGGAGGCTGTAAAAATACCCAACAAAAAGACCCCTGCAGCCAAACTCCCCAAACCGCCCAAAGAAAAGGTCGTAAAGCCTAAGAAAGAGGTCAATAAACCTGGGAAGCCGGCCAAGCCTGACCCTACGGCCAAAGCCAAGGTGGTTGGCAACCAGCCTGGTGTGGTGAGGGGCATCACGTACTACAAGGCTGCCAAGACCGACGAGGACGACCACAGAGGAGGTGAGAGTTTTCAGCTTGACTGGGACACTCTGTATAGTGATGTGTTCATAGAGAGCCACCCTCTCCGAGCTAAAGCAAACACTGTGCTCGTACTTTAGCTGAGTTTGCACTCCCATCTGTGTGCGATCATCTGTGCGTGATCCCTTGTGGGTGTTGAAAATGATCCAAATTTGTTTCTTCAGCAATCTAATCTAACCCCACATGACACTTTGCTGGACCAGGATCAACCAGCAGCCTCAGAGTCAAGTTCTTTATTAGTTTGATTTAGTTTCCCATAGAGGACGATATAAAGTGTGAGATAAGGCTGCAATTGTGTTGCAAATTTGACACTTAGCGCAAGGCAATAAAACAGCATTAATAAATAAAACAACATGCTGCGCGGCACACCAGATCCACTCAATACAAGATTTATTGTTGTTTTTAGCAAAGCTGGTGTTCTGCAGCGCAGGAAATCCAAATCTTTTATTGACAAAATACATGGAGCTGATGGAATGCTGTCTCAATGGAGCGCTGCCACGTCCATGACATGCCTCGGCTTCACTCCTCGCAACAATGTGTGGGGACCCTCACCAATGCAGAGAAAACATTTCCTGACTCCTTCCAATCCTCTTTAAGTCTAGTTGAGTGAATAGGTATGCTGCGTTTGCACAGGGCACACGCACATGACGCTGTCAGACCGTGTGTTCTGCCATGTATATGAACCTCAGCGAGCCCAGCCACCCTTGTCAAATCACTGCAAACCAGTCGGCTGCATTTCCATAATCTCTGGCAAAGAGCAGGATGCAGCTTGATGCACCTTCATGCTTTCTCCTGAAATGCCTCTCTTCAAATTTAGTTGCAGTGACACACATTGTACTGGGAGCTACCCAGTGTAACCACAGTTCTCTACTGCTGGCCACCGAGCAGCTGAGTTGGAAAGTTGGAGTTCAGCGATTTGCTCGGTGGCACCTCGGCGGAAGATGTAGGAAGAGAGGAAAATGTTACACGCTTACTTTACCTGCCTCCACTCGTTTATTTCCAGCCTGCAAACTTGAATCAGTAACCATGACAACTGACACAGGTTGCATTACCACTGCATGATAATTAGAGATGTTCCAATACCTTATTGGGGTGGCTGTGGCTCAGAGGTAGAACGGGTTGTCCACTAATCGGATAGGTAGCTAAAGAGTGACCCATCTCGCTTCTTTCTCATTTCTGTTGAGAGTTGCACATGTGCAGTAGCAATCGGGCAGGATGTACGAATTGGATAGCAAGTGACTACCCAATGTTGTTGTTGTTCCTGTGTAGTGTAAATGAGCTGATAAATGATATGATAACGTGATATTGGATCTATGCATGTTCTCACATACTCGACGATACCCGATCCAGCATTTTAGGCTGTATCGGAAGCATTTCTGATACTGGTATCGGTATTGGAACAACTCTAATGTTAATACTGTAATAAGTGCAGATTGATTTGAAAAGTCTCCCCTGCATTATCATGCAACTAGAATGCAAGTTTGACATTGATAAAAGCAAATACAATGTTCCTTTGTTCATTTTCAAAAACTTAAAAGACTATGATATTGTTTGGAAGATTATTAGCAGTAATGTTAAGCATAAAGGATTGGACAGATAGACTATAGCATGCAAAAAAGCTAGCATGGTCCTTTAAAAACTACTTCAATATCTTCATCACAGCATCAAAATGTTTTAAAAGGGTCTTTGATCTGTGACAAAAGTAGTACAATGTGCATCCCATCTGCTTGACAGAACGCAGATGGATGACATGTCTGTTTACAATGATCTCATGTCCTCTTTCATTGTCTCCACATAGAGCCATTAGCTACACTTAACCAGAGATACGATGGTTGTAACAGATTTGTTTCTTTAGTTTGGAAATGTGTGTTACATTTAAATTCCAGGTACAATTTAAAACTCCTTAAATCATCTTACGGTAAAATATTTAATAGCTCTCTGAAACCTCCAACTGTTAATTGTAAAAAAACAAAACTTCTCAGAATATCATTTCTACTCCCTCATCAGATCCACGTGTTCAGTTAGTGTAGGCGTCTCGGGAGGATGCACTGCCTGTGTAGCACTGCTGTGATCTCCCCACATCTGTCTGGCAGCACAGGATATCAGAGTACGAGGACCATACGGAGAGCAGACTCTCTTACTCTGCTAAGACTATTTGATTCAGCCTTCTGTCTTTTTTTACAGCAGAACCATAAGTGACTATAAAAGCCTGAGACAAAAAAAACAAGAAGCAAGAGTTTTACCAATGGGTTTTTGATAAAAAAAAATAATAAAAACATAACGCAGATTTTCCAAAAAGATGATCGTATTCAGTATTTTAATTAATTTTATCCCAAACCTCTGCAACAGTGTTGGGTTTTAGAACATCAAAGGACACTTCAGGATGATTAACCTCTAGACCCACCCTTTAAAAAAAACATCCTTAACCCTGTTTTGGTAATTTTCCCCAGCTGTTTTGTTGCCACCTCTCAGTGGGATTGTAGATGCATTTAGTCCATAAATCTGTTACTTTTTTCCTTTGAAGAACCGTTATATAGCTAACATTACTGGAAGAGATATAATGTTTCAAAATGCAAGATGGTGTTTAGTGGCACAACAGGTCAAGCAGCAAAATCACCTTCTGAAGGGGGTTGTGTCTAGAAGGGAACCAGCAAACTGGGGAAACTCTTGTGAGATTGTTAAGGTTATAGACATTGACCTCGAATGGTTAAGGTCAGGATAGGTCATCGGGCAGCGAGTCTCACGAGGGTTTTTGCAAGTTTTTGCAGATCTCAGATCAGATTTTCCCTTCTACACATGACTCTTCTGAGGAAGAGATAGTTTTGAGTAATGGAGAATAGTTTAACAATCCACATGGTTGTCAATGAATATTGTTTGTCATGGTTTTCATTGACAAAATGAACACTGGCTGTTAGCATTTCATTTCAAACACACTGAGACCATAACACGCTCCATTGAAAGCCACAGATAATGCAATCATATTAGGGTGCAGCTGTTAATAACATTCTGAAGCATTTTGCTCTTATTTTTGTTAAAAGCAACATGTGGCCTCAGTATTGTCTATTAAGAAACCAGTTCAAGCTAATGGGCTGGGTTAGGAAGGAAAGAGGAGGATGAAGTTCAGAGAAGAGGAAGGAAGTTAGTGTTCTCTGTGTTCTGCACACAGCGCACAATAATATGTGTCCTGCTGTTGAGGAGCCCTACTGTATGTACTCTACAGTGAATGAAAGGTTTAAAATCCCTTTTTATAAGGCAGTTAAAAGACAATATCTCCACACAGTACTGGAACTAATGTAACCATCTGCTGTATTTTGAATGAAAGAGAGCTTTGGTAGAATCTTAACTCTGAACGTCTCCTCCACACCCCAGACCATTCCAAAACGTACACAGTCCATCACATCACGGAAAACCAGTCAGAGGATGGAGGAGCCGAAATGGTCCTGGAAACCATGGAGGCCACCGTGGCTGAACCCGTTGCCACCTCTGCCGTTCCCACCACGACAACTACCACCACCACCGCCACCACAACTACTGGCACCACAACTACCACCACTACTACACCCACTACTATCACCACACAAAGTACACCAGCATCTGAAAGACCAGCCCCGACCATCGTGCTGGTGCTGGACAACTCCAACAACAACAGTCGGCCCTCTCTCCACAGAGCAGGTTCGTGTTAATACTCCTCTGTGATTAAGATCAGTGTTCTGTTGCAGGCTGTGACAGCAGTGACAGAGGCCAATTTAGCAGCAGAAAAGCATGTAGGTTCACTCTGCCAAGAAATGTACAAGTGTGAAATCGATTTAAGCCCATGTTAATGTTAAGTGGTTCTCTCCCACGAGTTCATGCTGAATATTCTGTTTCTTCCAGGGAAGATCTTAAACTGTGAAGGGACTCTAGCATCCATTGACCAGCCAGAGAAGCAGCACAGTTATGGGCGCAACGAGGGAGCCTGGATGAAGGATCCCCTGGCTAAAGACGGCAAGATCTACGTCACTAACTATTACTATGGCAACAACTTGGTGGAGTTCCGCAACCTGGACAACTTCAAGCAAGGTGGGATTCAATTAGGTCTTTTTACAATTTGCCCACATATATATGTTTGATGTCAGGGATTAACAGGAGTCCCGCCATAGACAGGTTTTGATTCTTAGTTCACCCAAGCAACGCTAGACGAATGTATCATACATGATCAGGCAATGTCCTGCAGCGGTGCCATAATTGGGGGAGGGGGCAGCTTTGAATGACGTAGGCTAATAGAGTGTTTCCCACAGGATTTTGTGAGACTGTGGTGGGTGGACATGCTCCAAGAACATTTTGAACATGTTAAAGTTAAATGCATCAATCTGGTGCACTTTGAGAGCAAAATTACGAGGCTAGATCTATGTAGAACATTGTGCTCTAGTAAACAATTTAATCATAAAATTTGTATGGTTATGAATGCTGATAGCAAAAGGTCACACAGCATGGTAAACGAGACATCGCCGCAGACCTCTCGCACTGAGGATAGTGCGCCCCGGTTTACAGTCGCGCCGGGAATCCAGTCCGTCTCCACAGGGAGAGAGGGCGCACTGCGCAGAGAGAACTCCATGGTCCCGGGCAGCGGCGAGGTCCGGGCGAGGATTGCTGTAAAACTCACGGTCGGGCCTTTCCAAGCAGACCTCGGTCGAGGCACATTGGACGAAGCGCCCGGCGAGGGTCGGCCCACCAGTTGAGAAGTGTAAAAATATTTTGGGTTCATTGTGAAACTGTAGCGTGCTGGATGTCAGATCACTTTGATTTCATTTTAATTAGGCTACACAATGTGATTGGATAAAGATCCACAGCACACTCTGCTCCGCCGGTTGCAAAATGTGGATAAATATATTAATCAGTACTTTTTTATTGGGCATCATCGTAGGTCGGAAAAAAAATAGACTTGAAGCGTAAATAAACGCTTCAGTTCAGGTTGCGGTTAACGTGAGACTCAGCTGAGACGGAGCCGTGCAGACAGCAGCTGATACAGTGATTAGTGACCTTAAAAAGAAAGTGGGACGGGGCCATAGAGTGGGGGGGGCCAATGGCCCCCTTGGCCCCCTATTTCCGGTGCCCATGGTGTCCTGCTTTAATTATATTCCCCACAGAAAGTGTTTCACTTCACTTACAAAGCTGGAGTTACATCCAAGTAACTGAATAGACCACTCCCGTACAATGGTCATTCATACACCGTGACCAATTCTATTATTGGGCCATTGTAGTACTGATGTGTGGTTACATTTTTGAGGAGGCGGATGACAGCTACGATATGGCCTAAGGCAGATGTTTTCTAACTGAGAGGCATGCCTCCCAAAGGGGGGTGCAGGAAAGTTGAGGGGAGGGCAGAGGGAGAGACGTGAGGCAAAGATACTGCATGAGTGTAGCAGTGGCTGTGACACACAGCTCATGGAGGCAAGTACAGTGCTTTAGGGGTAGACACCAACGGTGAATAGGGTAAAAAATGTAACTAATAGATATCACCAAGAAACTTCCCCAGTTGACAACTTACATTTAGGCAATTATTTTTTGTATTACAAGTTTTCTGAAATCTATGTTTAAACATGAAAAAGGAGGCATTATCTCATCAAATATGCGCTAATTTGCATTCATAAATACATACATTTCCTGAACAGTAATCTGAGCATTGGATAAAGTCAGGTTCAAAATTCTTGTTTCACTTTGCTGACACAATAGAGTCAAATGTTTTCACTGAGGGAACTTTGGATATCTATTTGTATCACTCCATAAATCAGAAAATACTGTCAACAACCATAAAAAAATCAATTTTCACCATGTTTTTAGGAATAAAATATATAAATCTGACTATCAATGATATATGAACAAACCCCTCTGTAAAGAAAACCCCTTCAGAATACAGTTAGGAAAGAAATTTGAAAGTTTGGTGAATGTAAGTGCTACTGAAGTAGAGAGTTCAGAGATAAAAAATAATTTTGAGAGAACGGTCTTGTATTGTAAAATTCCATACATTTTCAAGACACTACAGGGGAGTAGGGTAAAAAAAAAAAAATACTGAGAGACATCACCATGAATTTGAACCAGTTGATTAAGACAATTATCTTTTTCTATAGTTTTGCAAGTTTTCCAAAATGTTATGTTTAAATATGCAAATGGGGTATTATGTAATGCTAACCCTTTGGTGAATTCTAGAGAAATTTACAGTCGCAAATAGACAAAATGTAGTTATATGAACACCTGAATGTGTATTTCGGATGCTTTCTTTCCACTAGTCTGAAGGAAGACATGTTATAGAAGCGAAATAGCCCAAAAACTCAAAATTGACCAGTCAGTGCATGAAAAAACATGTTTTGCCTGGGGTGTCTCCCCCTAAGTAGCAAAATGAAAGGTTTATTAATCCAAAAGCAACTGAAACTATGAGCAGGAGAGGAGGGTATCGTGATTTGGTTTGGGGGAGGGGGGGGGTTCCACAGTGTCAGACTTTGAAAACCCCTGGCCTACACCATTGCTTTGAAGCCATATGCAGCTAAGCTGTGACCCCTCAACACACAACCATAAACCTTTATAGTCTGAGGCGCACATTATCCTTTCCACGTTCAAATAGCCACGAGGATCTGGGTTGCTTGTATCCTATTTGGTGTTTATCAGAGACTTTTGAGAATGACATATACTTACAGGTACATTTCCTTGGTCAAAAATCAAAGATAACCTTATTAATAGCCATAGCTAAACAGCCTAAATGTTCCTCGTCCACCCTTACCTATGATTTACAGAATAGAAAAAAGTTTTGTCACTTAAATAGCCGTTATCCATCAGTCCACAGTCTGTATTACTACATCCTGTGCTTGAACCTTTACAGAGACCTAGAGGGACAACTAAAATAAAATGTGGCCTCTCTGATTGGCGTTATTTTGCTTGTGCACAAAACTGTGTAGATTCATTTGCACTCATAATACTGCACAAACTCAAACACACAGTGTAACCCCATCTAATCCACTTAGAACAACACCCTTAGGCCATGACTACGCAATGGAACATTTGCTGTCCAATCAAACATAACCATATCTGTCCTTCACTGGAGACTCAGTGAAAGCCTGTGTTAATAAGGACAAAGTGACACAACATTAAACTAGCTCTGGTTTAGCTAGCCCAAGATTTGGGGCTGAGAAATCAAAGTTTGAAAAGCCTTAATAATAGATGAAGTAGTATACATTGTTGAACACCAACACCAATATTTTTGTGATTAAGTAGTCATTTTTACATGACAAGACGTTTTATTTCAGTGTTTACAGACTGACACACATATCTTCCCTTTTACATCTATTTCATCATCTAACTCAAAACATGGTTATTATCCCAGCACGCTGGTCTAGCTCTAGTATCACCCTGTTTTAATGTTTAGCTGTGTTTTCTCTAATAACATCGATGACACTGATTCATGTTGATTATCCAATGGGCTCTGTGAGACTGAAGAGATCTGTGGAATGTAGGTCTTCATTGTTTCATGGCTCCGGTGGGTGGGAAAATCAACTTCTTCCACATCCAAATCAACTGAGGAATTGGATTACACTCTCTGAGAGAGTTAAGATGATCTCCCCTCGTAGGACCTAGCTTGTTGATCTAGATTTGTTTGGACAATGGGCCTTCTAAATGCACTTACATGCGAAGCGTCCTGCAGTGCGGTGAGCTCACAGCTGTGTGCGGATGACTAGGTATTTGGAGTGGCAGTGATGCCTGCTGTTCCCCGACATGTGCTCTGGCCTTTCCTTTGAACTGGGCACAGCGGAGAGGGATTAAGAGTGTGGGCTGGCCTTATGGACGGGGATGGTGGGGGGGAGTGGGTGTTCCACTGCACGTTGTTTTTGTCCTTCACTGGGCTTTTCCATTTATTATCATTATCTAAATCAGACTTCCTGCGGTTGGAAGGTTAGGATAGCAGATAGGATGTGATTAGAAAACGACACCTACAGTATACAACATGTTTGTTCGGGAGTGAACTACTAAACAAACTGTGTCACTGTCACATGAAGCCAGTGTGTACACAGTCTGGCATTGTAAAAACATTGTCATTGGCGCTATGAAGTGCATAATATCAGCTTTGCACACACAGTGTTGAATGTATCCAACACATAATCCTGCTTATTGTATGGCTGGCTGTTGACCAAACAAAATTATTTTATGACAAGTTAGATTTACCATCAAGTTGGCTCCTCAGAACTGTTTCGAAGAGTTGCTTTTTGGGGGCAAATTCAAGTCAATTCATAAGGAATCATAAAGAAATGGCATGTCAGTTGCACGTCTTGCAGACCTGAGCGTTTGAACAGCATGTTGAACATGTTCCTGTCATAGTTGTGTTGATAATGTTGTTTGCATAGCTGAAACCATGCTCTTTCAATGCATACCTTTTATGTTATGGGATATTATCTGGCCAAAACACAAGTCTTTGGTGTTTTCGCTTTTAAGTCTCACGTCAAGTCTTTAGAGCGTCAAGTTTGAAGCAAGTCGTTATGTCATGGCCTGGTTCGAGACCTCTGAATCGCCCCGAGCATGTATGTTTGTGAAGGCATATTAGAGTCCTGCATTGTTTATTGCTCAACCCGAAAAAAATCAAGGATGGAGTCTGCCTGTTGCTAACAAGCAATTGAGCACATAGCTAGCTAGTGTACCTGCATCTGACAACCTCCCAATGTAGCTTCCTTAACAGGGCACCGTAGCCGACCATTTCTCAGAGTAAGGGTGTTCATCTGTTCTACAGCTAACAACAAAATAAATAAAGCCAATAAAGCTTAATTCTAATATCAAAATCCAGTTGTATCAGAGGTGAAATAGTGGTCCATTTTGTGCAACAGAATGTGTTCATTGGCAAATAAAAATTGAGTATTCATCCATGCTTTATAATAAATAAATGCTAATGTGATATTCTTGTTTATCGTAGGCCGATGGAGCAACCTCTTCAAACTGCCTTACAGCTGGATAGGCACAGGCCATGTGGTTTATAATGGAGCCTTCTACTACAACAGAGCCTTCACCAAGAACATCATCAAGTATGATCTGAGGATGCGATACGTGGCGGCCTGGACACTGTTGCACGACGTGGTTTACGAGGACACTACCCCTTGGAAATGGAGGGGCCACTCGGACATTGACTTTGCAGTGGACGAAAGTGGCCTGTGGGTGATCTACCCTTCGATGGACTATGACTACAACCAGCAGGAGGTGATCGTCATCAGTAAACTGGATCCCGGAGACCTGTCGTTGAAAAAGGAAACGACCTGGAGGACGGGTCTCAAGCGGAACTCCTATGGAAACTGCTTCATCATCTGCGGTGTCTTGTATGCTGTCAATGTGTACAACCAAAAGGAGGGCGAGGTGAACTATGCTTATGACACCCACACCAACACTGCAGCCATCCCACGTCTGCCCTTCACCAATGAGTACTCCTACACCACGCAGATTGATTACAACCCCAAGGAGAAGGTTTTGTACGCCTGGGACAATGGCCATCAGCTCATATATCGGATAAACTTTGTTGACCAGTGAGCACAGCTAGTTTGTGCTACAGCTCAGCTCACAGTAGGCCTGCCAATATGGCACCTCAATAGAAAGATGCTCAGTATTTGACAGCCTAGAAGCAGCCATATTGGACTCAGGACAAAAGGACAAACCTACACCAGCCTTCCAGTAACAATGCACGCTATTCAAACACCTGACCTCACAGTGTACCAAACATACGCCATGCCTCGGGATGTGACTGTACAACATGTTAATAGAATGGACAGTGAACACTGAAAATAATCTCACAGGTTGAGTTAAAGCTCGTCGGGCAGATCTTAGGAAAGCAATAGAGATTTCTTTATATGTTCATCTATGAAATGTCAGCAGGCTGGCTAACTAGCAGATGGATAGATAGCTATAAATGGTTAGTTTAAAATAGGCATAGCATGTGTTACATCATGTGAATGCATGACGGTGGATTTTGGATCCAATTTCTTACAGTGGAGTCACGACCACTTTAGACAGGGGGGAATGGTTACAGCAACCAACAACTCTTTAAACGTACAATAATGGCCCTGAGTGTCGCATTAACAGACACATCTGCTAATGAGACAATAGTTTAAAAAGCTGCTACAAAGACTCATGTTAAGAAGTGAAATAATCAAGAGTCATTGAGAATATATCGTCCTGTGGAAAGGAGACACTTACAATACTGTATGTCAAGAAATTGACCATACAGTATGTGCAAATGGGTTGGATTTGGCAGAAAAAGCTTTGCTCTTTGAGGGAGGTCTTAAAGAATCCAAACAGCAACAAGGATTCTGCTGGGAGGACTAATCTCCCCTGAAATAAACACATACATGAACTTTAGATGTTAGTGAAGTCAATAGTACGAAACCTTGACACCTAAATTTGGGCTGTTCAGCAGCAGCAAACTATCTTGACAGTGCTGACCTTTGACGAGTCCAAAATGGAGGAAGCTATCTAATTTATTACTAGCTGTGTTTCACCATCCACTTTAATTGAACCCTCCTCTGCCACAGTACACAGTCCTGTGAGTAGTCGCAATGTCACCAAGCCTCTATAACACTGCCGATTTCATGAGGACATGTGGATAGTAGCATCTAGATAGAGGAAATGCAGCATAAGAAATGTGCATTTCATTTCTATACAGCCAGTGTTATTTGGCTCCACCACCCAACATTTAACTCAACCAATGAGATTATTTCTGCCTCCAGAGTAGTTCTCCTTCTGAGAAATGTTTGTTAAACTAAACTATTGTTTCACTTGCCCATCTACTCCATCCTATCACCAAGCACTTTGATCACAAATCTGCTTTGATTATTATTCCGGCCTCACGATGCTTCCTGTCTATTTGCCATTGATGTTGTTTTAAGGAATGTGTTGAATATAATATGAACTCCAAAAAACAAAACAATGTACACAAATTTCTAAGCTTAAGATTTTTTTTATACATATTTACATGAATTAATTTGACAATATGATACAGCTTTTTTTTTTCTAATTTCCATGCATCTTGATGAATTTCTATGTTGTTGTATTAAAATATGCAGCTTTCATCATTGTTAATAACATTTGCGTAACCACTACATTTGTTGTAATTATTGAGTATTTGAACATGTTCACCTCAATGGAGATTAACAACCATGATTAGTCATGCTAATAACAAAAGGTGTACTATACCACTAGCTGTGCCACCTTCCCTAATGGGCACCATATGAATGTTTTTACTTTTGACAATGACTGACAGTACTGTGTGAGGCCGTCACGTTCTCACTCCCAACTCGTCAAATACTGTTTTAGAGTTAAATATAGTTTTGCTAGTGTCAATTTCGGCTTGTTACATGCATACTCTTTCAAAATAAATACAGGAAACAACTTGGTTAGTTTTAGGCAACGAAACTACTTGGTTAGGTTTGGGAAAAGATCACAGTTTGGGGTAAAATAAGTATGTTTGTTATGTAGTTAAGTAGGCTACATTACGTAAGCGATGTAGTAACATTACATAACTTAAAATAAGTCAATGTTGACTTTTGGTTTGCGTTCTCCTTGGTGAAAGTTCTGTGTTTTTGGACCCAACCATCTGTCCGATCTGCTCCCTACGCAACCTTTATCACTCTTCATACTACGTAACCTCACTTCCTCCTTTATTCCCACCATAACTACGGCCACATAGAGTGTCATAGATTGACGCGTAGGGCCACTGACCAAGCTGCCGTATTTGACCAGTTTGGAGTGAGAACGGGGCTGGTGAGACACATAATGGGAATGGTAAGCTTTAACACATATGAGGTAACTCTTGCAGCACTTAATAGTGTTGTTTTGGTCTTGTTAATGATTCACAACCACATTATTTAGCTTGAATTATCAGGAGTGTTTTGTTAAGTTTATTAAAAAAAAATGGCATGCTGATTGCAATAAAGTAATTTGTTCAATTGCAAGGTATACCACTATACATAAATGTCATGAAATGTAACTCAACACTTGAAACCAGCTGTGTGTGTGTCTGTGCTCCATTATAAACTCCATTATAAAAGTCTGTTGTGAGCCTTACTGAATAAGCCAATCCGCAGTGACCCAGTAAATGCCATGGGATAGCTGGACTCGCCTTGCCCACTTCGTGTTGAAGGGATGATGACTCAGATTTTCTGACTTCTGGATTACAAAACTCTCATGAGCTAGTATAGGAGTAAAGGTCGCCATGCTCTACTTGATATCAATCCCAAAATACACTAAAAGGAGCAGCACTGGGTCATTGTAATAAGGGCATGGCTGCCTGATTTCTTGGCTGGGAACTTTAAAATCTTGAACTTCAGCTCCAAGTCTTGCAACTCTGTAGGGAGACAGTGGAATATACCAAGAGCTGAACAGTGGGTGTGGTAGGTCCATGCATGTGGTCCTCATTTAAGTAGATCTCAGTGCACTGTGTTCTTTTTTTTCACCCACATAATGAGGTTCAATAATGAGTGCAAGGCAAGGCCGTAGGTTTGACGAGCACAGCGCTAATGGTGTGTCCAATCATGAACTCTGTCACGAAATGTTGACATGTTGTTGTAATAGAACAATGATGTCCATGCTAGCCGTAGTGATGAACACTGACAACTCACATGACCTATGCTTCTTCAGTCCCTGCACCTCATGGCGAACACAAAGGCTCTCCTGTTGCTAAATCAGGACTCGACTTGATCTCGCTCACATCAGCAGGGCCTCTTGTTCATCGCCATCATGTACTCATCATGTACCATCATGTCCTCGAAGTGGCCGGGATGTTAAAGCCTTTGTCCCCATGTTACATGCCACTGTGAAGCCAGAGACGGCACTATTGAGCCCCATCATTCATCATTCATGTTCAAGAAGTAATTGGGTTAATGTAGCTCTCCTTGACCACCTCACAGGCCTCTGCTATACTGAGGACTTTTTCTCCGTGTAAGGGGACTTTCCGTTGCTTGATCAACCCAGTTTACAGATACACACCCAGCACCGCAACAATTCATCAGGACCTCTGTGTATTAGTCTCATTCTAAACATAAAGAAACGCCTACACATCCAGCCTGAATCTGATGACTTTACACTCGACTTGACAAAGTCCTAAATGACTTGCAGCTCGACTTTGACTTATCACCAATGACTTGTGACTTCTCTTGGACATCTGCCTTTTGATTTGGAATGATATGGTTGCCTAAAAAAGTGATAATATTGTGATTATATCAAGTCCTGACTACAGATACTTTGAATCAATCCGACAGCAGCCAATCACGTAGCACTAGTAGGGGGGAAAGGTCTGTTTGGCAGTACGGTCCAGCATATTATCACATTCAGAAACAATAACGGTGCTTTCACCTAACCTGTTTGGTTAAAACAAACTCAGGTCCGTTAGTACGGTTCGTTTGGGCTGGTGTGAAAGCTGTCGAACCCTGGTGCGGACCAAACAACCGAACCGAGACCACCTGAAAAGGCCACCTGATAATGCAGGATGACAATTGCCAAAAACAGTCCAATCAATTAGTTACCTGTCAGTCTGTATAACTTAATGTTTACTCCTCTGGTTTATTTGTTAAAAAGTCAGTGTGAATAGGAACTAGACCAAAACTAAAAATGCTACAATGGATAATATTTTTACCTTGGTCTGGACCAAATAAACCGAACTACCGGTGTGAAAGCACCCTAAAACATTCCGTTAAGCAGACCACTACTTTCAACTGTCCCCAGTTAAAATGACAAACTTCTCCAACGGATTTGATCAGCTGTGGCTAATTCAAACCAAAATTCATAGTTTATAAAATGTTACTGAACCACAACCTTGGTCAAAGGAATAACATACCAATGTACCATTTTGCTTTTAATTGTCCTTAAATGTATTTGTCGGTAATTAATACAAATAAAAAAAAAAAACATTCATTATTTCTGTAAATATACTAATTCTTACACCGTTTAAATAATTTACAATGGCATTAAACTTGGTGAGGGTGCATATTGACTTGTTTAGGACACAAAGTTCATAGCTCAGAACTGAGACTTACTTGTGACTTGCAAAGCACTGACTTTGTCCCACCTCAGCCAGAATCATTCTGAGGGTTAAAATATGACATGATGATTGACATTGCATAGATTTCTGATGTGCAACTAATCATACTGCAGCTCTCTTTGTTACATACGCTTTTACAGGTTGATGAAAAATCACAAACTTTTTTTTTTTTTTAAAGTGTAAAGCACTGCAGTCAAATGAATCTTATAGAGATTAGCAGGATCCTGTGAGGTTACAATTTTTTCAGCTCTCCTCAATAACATTGCAAACACATTAGTGTTCACATTGAAGTTTTTGTAAACGGAAATGGGACTCGTGACAGCTCGAGTGTAGTGCTGAACAGAATGTAGAGAACTTCAACGTGACTTTAATTAAGACCCTTTGGGTTATTTCCTGTTGCAGTCACTTAAGAGAAAAAGTTGGCTGAACAGGATGTAAGAGCAGAGGAGGGACAGCGAACATGCAGCACCATCCTTTTCAAAGCTGCATGGAAACATATGCTTGGTCAACCTTCTGTCAATCCCCTAAGCTTTATGGAATCTCATGATTAAAATAAGGCCCGGGGGTCTAATACTCAATAACAATCCAATTGTGAAGTGCTTTACTCTGAGCTTGTCTATGTTATTTGCAGGGGGGGCTTTCCTGAGGTTTAGGCTAAGGAGCACACCAAAGAAGGCCATTGTACAAGATACAATGGAGGCCTCCATTAGAAATTATGTAGGAGGAGTGGACATGTCAGGACCTCACATCAACATTTTGTAGCAGCGGCGCAGACAAAGATGCCCCAAAACACCCACCGACTTTGGCATGTGGTAAAGGCAAAACACTGAAGGGCGCAAACAAATCTCAACAAGGATTATCTATGAAGGTGAATTATTCTTCATCCATAAGTCATCTTGTGGTTGTGTTGTTTTGAACTCGTGCCCCTGCTTGACTTTCATCTGAATATAATGGTCTTATAAAATATAGTCTTTCCGATGAGATGGCGAGATAACATCAAATGGAATCTAACACGTCGTTCCAAAATAGAAGATATGTTTGAATGTTTTTGGCAAGGAAGCGAGCTCCATCTGTTCACCATGGTGACAGTACAATAAATCTGTCAACAAACAGGAACCATAGAGCTGCTGCAGCTGGATGAACACTCTATAGCGCTTCATCTTATCAAGATGAAATTAAAGCTAGAGTTGGTAATCTTCTTCAAAAACATACTTTGTTATATTTGTTGAAATTCGAATTACATCCCAACAGCAATCAATTAATCAAATGACAATTTTCTTTTTAAAATGTGGTATTTATGGCTGTTGCAGGACGGTAATAATCATTTCATTCGGCCTGAATGAAATGATTGGATGGGCTACCTACTTGCCTACCTGGACGTATATGAATGTAGTCTCAATAACGTCATCCATAGGTTTCTAAAGAGCAAAAATTAAGCTCAAAGTGGGCGGCTCCCGGCGACTCTGGCCGTCACCATCTTGGAAATGACGAATCCAGCTACCAAGCCAGCTAGCTAAGGCTAAGAAGCTAGGCTATATCATGGAACAGAAGGGGTTACAAGCTACATGCTACTCTGTGTAGCCGGCTAACGTTAACCCTGCCCTGCAGCACCGACAGAAGCCTACATGCACTCACCCGCTCAGAACACACCGGGAAATCTAAATAATGTTAGAATTTTACTCACCGAAAAAACTGGAGCACAGACTTCTTCACTTTTGGAGCTAGTGCTGCTAGCCTGAAGGGTTGGCGTCTGTGTTTTTCAGTTGGATAATTTTTAAAATCTAGCATTCTCTTGCTAGTTTCTTAAAAATGATCCCAAAGTCCGTAAATCTAGCGAGAAAGTCGCCAAGCCTTGCCGACTCCCTCCAAAGCCACTCCCTCCAAATGATCATAATCAACAATAACACCGAACATGT
>CAKAKR010065036.1:0-42752 GCA_916700685.1 Adelosebastes latens | reverse complement strand
AAAAATGTATATCTCTTTAAGTGTGCGCTATATTTGGAATATTTTCACCGCTTTATCTTGCCGTCAGACAGCCCTTTCTGATGGGGAACTGAACTGAATGTACAACTTATCTAGGCTCTCTACAAAGCTAGCAGGCTCAGTTGACAGTATAGATATGTTTCACTTTCAGTTCAGTTCGCCGTCAGAAAATATTCTAAATATAGGGTACACTTAAACAGATATACTTTTTTTTAGGTGGGCCTTTCCTTTCCCCATCCACAGCACTGTATTGCTTTGCTCTAGTGCCGGTGCTCCTGTCTGTTTCTCGATGCTGTGGGCGTGCTTACTGTCATCTACTGAAAGTAATACGCTGACTATGGATAAGTGCCTCATACAACCCCACTTCAAAACACCCGAACTATCCCTTTAAGTAAGACTCATTGAACAGGAGGTGTGAAAATACATTTCAATGAACGAGTGCAGTGCTTTTAATCCACCCTGTCACTCGCTAGCTGTGTGTGTGGTCTCTATTTCTGTCTGTCTGTGCTTTCTCTTCTCTCACACGCACATACACACACATTGAGGGATGCTACACAGTGTTAATAGCAGCTTACAGCCTGCCATTGTGCTCCTGTTGCTCCGTTGCTTGTAATTACACCAGTGTCAGGTGCACCCGAAAGGCCAACGCCATTACTGGCTGTGGCCCCTGCCGTTTATTTATGTGGCGGTGGCTGACTTGTCAACTTGCAGAAAGGCCTTTGTTTGTGTGTGATATACAAGGGAATCTAGTTGTTTACTTCGCCGGCAGCCCCTCTTTAAGATTCTGCAAGATAATGTCAGACGTTTTCTACACTGGAGATAATTTTGTCAGTTCCTTTTTTTTTATTATTCATTTAAGACTGGGGACCTGACAACCTTGACAAGCTCAGCCCTTCTGGAAGTTGAAATGATTGTAGATTATCTCTAGTATGAGGCTATTGTTAGCATATTGAGGCTCTCTGTTATTCTCCCCTACAGTCCTGTGCTGCATAGAGTTTTAAGATATAAACAGCATGCTTGAGGCACCATGATTCAATCAAGTAAAGCCTCGGCAAGCCACCAAGACAAATTCATGTGCACTCATTGTACACAATGACTAAAAGGTTTGATTCTGATAAATGATGTAAGATTTTGTCTTTGTCTGTTCCCTCAGGTGGCCTCCCTCGGTGTGACCACCTTCACCCTGTGCGCTCTGTGCATCGACCGCTTCCGCGCGGCCACCAATGTCCAGATGTACTACGAGATGATCGAGAACTGCACCTCCACTACCGCTAAACTAGCCGTCATCTGGATCGGTGCTCTCCTGTTGGCCCTCCCGGAGCTCCTCATCAGACAGCTGGTGTCGGAGGACACGGGAATCCCGGACGAGCCCCCTGTTGAACGCTGCATCATCAGGATATCCACCTCGCTCCCCGACATGCTCTACGTGCTGGGCTTGACCTACGAGGGCGCTCGCCTGTGGTGGTGCTTCGGCTGCTACTTTTGCCTCCCCACCCTCTTCACCATCGGGTGCTCTCTGGTGACGGCGCGCAAGATCCGGCGCGCCGAGCAGGCCAGCGTGCGCAGCAACAAGAAGCAGATCCGGCTGGAGAGCCAGATGAACTGCACCGTCGTGGCGCTGGCGATTGTCTACGGCGCGTGCGTGGTGCCCGAGAACATCTGCAACATAGTTTCGGCGTACATGGCGGCCGGTGTTCCCGAGCACACCATGTCCGTGCTCCATCTTCTCTCCCAGCTGCTGCTCTTCTGTCGGGCCGCCGTGACGCCGGCGCTGCTGCTCCTCCTGTGTCGCCCGCTGGGCAGGGCCTTCCTGGACTGCTGCTGTTGCTGCTGCTGCTGCAACCACGCGCCCTCCTCGGCCACCGCCAGTGACGATAACGAACACGAGTGCACCACCGAGCTGGAGCTGTCGCCATTCAGCACCATCCGCAGGGAGCTGAGTAACTACACGCCTGCAGGCTCCAACTGCTAAACTGACATTCCTCATCAGGGATGGGGATTTCACTCGCCTGCTATTAGCCTCTGGCAGACTCGGCTAGGAGAGATTTGCCTTACCTAGTCTGGTCACATTTTGAAATGGGTGCACGAATGAAGGTGGACACTGAATAATCACGTTCAGCCAGTGTCCTACATCCTCATTCCTTACAAAAATTCTGTACATTTACAGTGTATAACCCTAATATCACAGGAAATCTAACAAATCTTTCACTCATGCCCTGGGGTGCTCTTAAAACAGGGTCACTACATATTTTTAGCAATCCTGCCTGAAACCTTTAAAACTTACAAACCTCCCTGCTGTAGACCTTGTATGCCTAAACATCTTTGGACAGTGGGGATGGCCTGTCTGGTTCCTCACAAGAAGTTGAATCAGGTTAATTACTTTAGATTATCTGAAGCAGAAACACTGTTTCCCAGAGGCCTCATGCTATAAGTGGTTCGGTAATAATATTTATACTGTACAATGTACATAGGGAAATGATTGTACAGAATATGTTACAATATGTTCTGTTAGAATTAACAGCTTGGGATGATAGGTGTACTTGGCCACCATAAATAACATGTATGTATGGGAAACTGTCCTGTATATCTTAATTGAGAAATAATCAATGCCAATCACCTTCGAAATGTGTCACTGTTGAAATGACGGGGACTAATTAATCATAGAGTGCAACCATGTATAATAACTTAAATACAGCATCCAGCTAAATGTGTGGGCTGACACTGCCTATAGAAATACAGGACTCAATTTACAGACGACATCAGCTGTAAATGTACAGTTGGTGTAATGCTGCACACATGGGAACAAGGCTTACCATAATTAAACTAGCGCAGGGCGTCTCTGCAGTAATGACAGTTTGCCAGACAGAGGGGAGATTGGACTGGAGAATCCAAACGTACACAACAACACTGTATATTGAAAAAAATATCCAGGTGACTCAAACACAACTGGGCTGGTCTCAGAGACACATAAACACGGACTTGAGTGGAATTAAAAGGTTCGGAACGGACTAATTTAAATCAAATTAGAGTTGAACGGAGTGGAATGAAACGCTACAGATTCAATTGAATGGAGTGGGAGGTAATGGAGCATAACACCGTGGAATATAACCGAAAGGGACGGACTCAGCGTTGGACTGGACTGAAAATAAATATCTGCACTACACTGTTGTATCATGTTACGCCTTACACTTTGGGCTGTATATATATACTGTACACTTTCTTTGGTGCTCTTATGATGAATGCGCTGTAAACAACAAATCCATCGGTTCGACTTAGATTCACAAGTAATTGAGCTGCGTGTTGTGTTTTTGGTCGAGAAGACAGATTGCAGTTGTGTATGGAATACATGAACAATGGTGGGGTAAAAGAATAAAGAAAAAAAATCAATGTAGAGTTTCGCTGAGCTGCCATAGACACAGTTTAGAGAGATTGCCTGAATCTTTGAGTATGCCTTTCTTAAAAGTGACGGTTGTTTGAGACTTAATCTACAAGAATGGTAGCACTTTATTTTACAGTACAGTAATTACTCAGTGTTTTACTGATAAATGAAAAGCTAATTACTTGTAATCAACATTGTAGAGTGAATAAATGCAATAAGTAACTAGTATCTACATATTTTTATTGTTACATTGGTACAGAAATATAATTATGTTATGTAACATATTAACATGGGACAGTAATTAGCAATCATTTACTAGGTAATTACAACATATTATTAAGTTTTTATTACAAAAAAAAGTGCCAATACTGCATAATTACATTGTAAATACAACTGCTGGACTGTAATTATAAGTGGAATTATATATTTGTACCAATAATCACTGCAAAGTTTATAGTAATTGTCAAGTAGCTGTTTCATTTTCAAGGTATTTATTTACAATTCCTGTACTGTAAAACAAAGTGCTACTACAAGTGTGTAAATTAACTTGAAGGCAATTTGCTAAACCCCTCCTCCGAGCAGTTATTGTCCAATCACAACTTAGAAACCATATAATAATGGTTAATCATATATAATACATAATCATGTATATAGCCATCAAGAACATATGCAAGACCCCTTTTACAGGGTTCTCAATTTAAAATGAGTGAGACACAAAGATTAAAAAGTCAGCCGGAGACAGCCTTTCCAAACCTACACACGCTGCTGGTGTTAGCTCAGTAAGCTAGCTAGCTACAGCTAATAAAATCCTCCAGCGACAGGTGTTATTTCAGCCGGCAAAATCGCCAGTCGCCAGCCAGAGTCTGCTTCTGCCTGAAATGAAGGACCCATTGTGTCAATAAGAATTTTGAGTGGTAAATGCCACTGTCATCTGCATACGTGTCGTGCGAGAATAGAAAGCTTTACAGGCATAGCAACAGGGTCGGGTCGAGAAGGGAGCCCGCAAACTGCGGAATCGGATCTGAGATCTGCAAAAACTTGCAAAAACTCTCGCGAGACTCGTTGCCTGACGACCTATCCTAACCTTAACAATTCAAGATTCTAACGTTAACAATCTTGCAAGTTTCCCCAGTTTGCGGGCTCCCTTCTAGCCACTACCTAGCAAAAGTAACCAAAGGAGGTGGGGCTTTACGGATGGTCAATTTTACAGTGGAAAAAAAAGTCTTGTTTCTTGACCTCTATAACCCTTTGCAGTTTCATTACTTGAGTTTTTGAGGAGAACCAATGAAATGTTTTTCACAGTGTATAAATTTACAAGTGTATTGTACTGTAAATCTGTTTTCTTAATCCTACCAATCAGATCTGGGTCAAAACAAGGTTCAAACCACTATTACAACTTATTACAGTGCAGGTAATTAAAGTTGTACTGAAAACTGAACAGCCTAAACATTTGTGGTATTGTGGCAGAGGAAATGACACTTAAAAGCCTTTATTTTGCTTGTTAAACTCCAATTCCAGTCCAATTTCTTTATATATTTATTACTATAATGAATGGTGGTGCACTCTGTGATGACCCAGGTGTGATGTTCATTCGTATACTGTATATTGCGATGGATCTTTTGCATACGATTCTGCACTGCCAAACACCTAATCTCTGTCTGTCTCTTGTGCTCTTGTGGTAGTAGCACACTATCTCTGGGTGTCTCTCTCTCAGCGTGGAGGTCAGTTTGCCCTGAGCTCCATCAGTACAGGAAGACGAATTTTACTACAAAACATAAATCACTAAAGGTTTGACAGCACCCAGGGCCAGTCATACTAAAAATATACGCATAGTGGAAAAAACTGTGGATAAAGGGTGTTTTTTTTCCCTGCCATGGCTGGAGGCAGCAACCCTTTGGCTTTAATGAACTACAGTTTATGAGCTCCAAGAGATCCAGGTGGATGTAGCCTCTGGTTGGCGCTGCCTGTAGTTCTTCCAGTTAATAGAGGAAATGGGCAGAAACACAGCACCACTGCAACATAATGCCCTGCAGCCTGTTTGACAACTCTTTTTATTACCAGCACTATCAGGCTATTGTGGGCCGATGTGTAAACCTGTCCAGGGATCTCAGTTTATATGCCCTTGCACCAGCCCAGTTTCTACCATTAAATCACTTCAATAGTTTTTTGTATTTAGCTCAGTGAGCTTAAAGGGATAGTTCTGGTGTTTTGAAGTGAGTTTGTATGAGTTTGTATATGTGAGGTACTTATCCATAGTCAGTGTATTACCTAATAATAATAATATCAGTAGTAGTGGACGCTATATTTAGAATATTTTCACCAGTTTACCTTCACCAGTTTACCTTGCCGTGCGACAGCTATACACACTATGTTTCTGACGGGGAACTGAAGCTGTTATCTATGCTCTTGCTAATGCAACCAGACTCCATTGAAAAAAACAGCAATTTTACCTCGTAGAATACAGCGGTTGGTGGTTGCCGTGTTCTGTAAGGTAAAATTACAGGTTTTTTCAATGGTGTCTGGTGGCTTTGCCGAGAGCATAGATAACAGCTTCAGTTCCCCGTCAGAAAGGGCTGTCTGACGGCAAGGTAAAGCAGTGAAAATATTCTAAATATAGTAATACACTGACTATGGATGAGTACCTCATAAAACCCCACTTCAAAACACTCAAACTATCCCCTTAAGTCTGGATTTCCCACCTGTTTTTTGATGCGACAAGTGTAAACTGACCTCCTGAAACTGATTCTCTTTTTCTGCATTTTTCTGGGAGTATAGCTCATCCTAAATGGCTCAGTGTGTAGTAACGTGGTTCAAACTATTGATGAAGTGATTCTTGTAAATCAGTCAGTGAGACGTTTATTCTGAATTTTGTGAGTATCCTCTCTTCACTCTGAGCAAATTGTGTCTGTATTTGATACCTGAAAATGTAAGCACACGACCACTATTGTCTCGAAGTCTAGTCACTGGTTTCTAAATAGCTTTTTATATAGCCAAAAAACTGTCCCTTTGTTTATCAAAGAACTTTATCTTGAAAACTGTATATTAAAATCCTAAATGTACTATTACTGTTGTGTTGATTCATTGTCTGTATTAAGGTCATCTTTGTCTGCAAAACTATTTCTGCGTTGGAGTGAATCTATTATTGTTTCATAATTATAATCCGAACATCTCCTCCAGCAAAAGCAAAGAAATAATCCACCCTCTTGCCTCCATGCCAAAGGGTTGTTGCCATGGATATAACTGATGTTAAAGGGGTACTCTAGCAATTTAATATTGCTGCTCCATAAAGTTGGAAGACTTGGGAGGGAGAAAAGAAAAATTGACTCAGCAAAAGCTGAGAGATCCTGACTTTTAGTCTCTAGTATGGCTCAAGCTCCTAAAACACTGGATCCTACAATTCCCATAATGCCTCATTAGCTAATAGGTGGCAGAGCTCCGTCTACGGATGGATTTCCATCAAAAGTGAATTAATTCCTCTCTCATAGTCCGTTTATATTTTATCACTAATGCAAAAATGATTTCATGTGTAGTATTTCCTTCAAATTATACAAAAAAATATATAATTCTGCAAAGAATTAGATGATCATGGAGGCCGCCATTATGTGTGTTGCTATGCCACTTGCGATTGGTCAGTTTCAGTTGAAAGCCACCGTTTCTGGTTTATTTACATTTGTTAAACGGCGAGGGAAAGCGACGCATGGCAAAGCTTGTTGTATGCATCGATTTTTACGTCTATTTTCTCCATTATAATCAAATGTATTGCAATTTTATTTAAAGCGCACTTATTTCTTGGTACTTTTTAAGGTTTTGGTGTAATTTTATTATCAGGCTGCAGAATCTCCTCCGCTCTCTGTGTCAGTATGAACGCTTGGGCTGTTGCTCAGTGTACACATCTGTAGGATCACATGCTCCAGACCACAGCTGGAACAAAAATGCATTGTTGCCTCTTCAGTCTAGTCTATTCAGGATTCACTCTGCAGTATTATAAATAAACCAACATGAAGTCAAATGGACTGACAGGTGATGCAATCGTTGGACAGTTTTGATGACCTGCCAACCCGCGTCATGTCATCGCTGCTATAACCTCACGGGAGGAAATCAAAAGTATCTCGAGACCGACTACAAATAATGTTACACTTATTGATCTTCTTTAGTGGTCTGACCTACAAACAGATTGTACATCAGTGTAGAGATTATGCTGCAACTTCACCCGTCATAACGAAGAAGGACTAGAAACAGTGACGCCACAAAGAGTTCCAAACATGTAAAACAGGATGTGATTATTCTATAATGTATGAAATAGGTATGTAGATTCATAGTGCAATAAGTGCAAAGGCATAACTACAGAAATGAAAGTGAAATTGTCTTTTGAAACATGAAGAAAAACCCTGTAAACTCTGTTTCTCTTTAGGAATAAGTCTCAGTGTGTGTCCTCGTGTCCTGATTTCTTTAAGATCCTCCCACTACATCTGTACTGGGAAAGTGTCTTCATTTTTCTTCCTCCCCACATAACAGAGGACCCTTTAAAATATTCATCAGCGATGTATCACTGTGCTCTGTTCTCCCAACACATCCTACACACCCTCTCTCTCTCTCTCTCTCGCTCTCTTCTCTCTTGCCTTTTTCTTTTTCTGTAGCATCCAAAGTGTTATACAACGATGACGATAGCGGCCGACGTCCTGGGTCTGCGTTTGCGATAAGGACGCAGAACAGAACTGTTTCTACCTCCCGTAACATCATTAGCTGTCTTGTTGGAACACTGAGCAGATGCCAGAAAGCTTCCGCAACCACCAAAGACTTGTCTTGCTCGGTCCCCCCGGAGGACGCCGCCGCTCACTCCCACTGTTGTGAGGAGGTGGCGTCTTTCATTTTTTCTCTCTATTTTCTTACTCTGTGTCATGTCAAGGCAGAAAAGTTAAGGGTTGGAGAGATGTGGGGGAAAGAAATAGACCAGAAGAGAAACGGAGATGTCTCTTAAAACAGCACTTTTGTGACATTCAGAAGACAGCAAAGAAACGCATCATTCACTCTTACAGATCTGAATGAAACATTTTCAAACACAGACTCAAATGTGTTTTACTTGAGGTGAAAATTGGTTTATCTTCTTTAGCACCCTGAGAGCTTCAATTTGGGCAAACACTATCACGGTGTGGGGAATAGAGGAAGAGGTGAAGGACCCAATGCAGACAGTAGGAGGAAGCAGGATGAATTCAGTGGTTTATTGCAGAAGCAAGAGCATGGATAGGCTCGGTAGGCAGGTAAGAGACAGACAGGCAAACAAAGGACCACATAGTGACGATGACGAACTGACAAGGAACAAAGGAACTGGGCAGCAGAGCTGGATCTAATCAGAGGGAATGGGAAGCAGCAGGTGATGCAGGTGAGGAGGAAGGCCAGCCAGAGCAGATGAGGAAAGTGGAAGTAGGTGTGTAGATGGGTTTCTCACGTCCAGAAAGTCATAGTTTGTCGTAGTATCGTTTAGATTTGTGTGAAACCGCTCAGTGAAGCTGAGCTAACTTAGCTATGACCACGCACAAATGTAACATTATCTTACCTGATGGGTTTTATCCAGCAGCTCCTGAGCTGTGTCTCAATGCGGTTACTTTCCGTTAGTACACTTCCATGTTGTAGGCTGTGCACACTATGTACCAACTTGCATAGTGCGTGAATTTCGACAGGGTAGTGTTGTCTCAAATTGACTGTTGTGTACTCACCAGAAACTCGGTAGATCAGCTGGTGATAGTCAGCCACAGACATCACGCCGTATCAGCAGTAATTCAATTCAGACGGATAAATTAACCCAATAAAGGCTTCTATTCAACTACATTATAGTGTTATTTAGTGGGAAAAAAGCACATGTATAACTTAAATTTGTAAAGTTCTGTGTTCGCCGGTTCAATCGCAACCGCTGCAGCTTCCTCGCCCGCCATTTTCACAAGTTTAAAATAGGTTGGTGGTCCCTCCCCTTCCACTACGTAGCAAAGATGACGACCGTTGAGGGTGAGAAGTGTCCAGAGTTCCACACTCAAGATTTTGACCGTTTTGAGTACACTGACCTAGAGTGCACTGCATTTTGACATACTTCTCAGTGTGAACGCACTTGTGCACTCAAAATAGCAAGAGTAAGTACGGAAGTACGCAAATTGAGACACAGCACTCTTTTTTAGCAGCCGGGAAGTGAAAGAACGAGCAAGACCCGTTGCTCCTGTGAGTACATCCCAGTATGAAACACACAGGCATCGTAGCTTCAGCGACAGAGACGTCATTTACGCGACTTTTGGGTGTGTACGTTTTTTCACAGTCTTATACTTAGACAGTTTTACGACAAACTGCAACTTCCTTGACTTGCAAAATTTTCTTTTAAATCGACAAACTTCATATGTGTGATTCATGGCCCAATTCAAACAGGATCAAAAAATGATAAGCCTCTCACCGTTAACTACCGAACATATTTTTTCCCAGAATGGTGCACCAGAAGGGGCGGGACTTCGCCTCTCTATTGGGAAAGGAGGGAAAGTCCGAGGGCATCTAGTGGATGGAAGTGAAATGGCAATGACAAACTGTGACAAACACACAGTACTGTATATTAAAATGACACATCAAGCACTTGTTACATCATTTCAAGAGTCTGAAATGCATTTGGGAAGTCTTATTTTTAGTCCATTATTGTCAAATCACCACTTTGAATCAACTCCACCAACTATCTGCCATTTATCTCTCAGACAGAAAATGAGAAAGCCCAATTATGAAAGGAATTGTTCACTTTGAAATGCACCACAATTCAGTCTGTTATCTGTTCTCTCCCCTATCTCCTCCCTCCTGTCACAGAAGAAGCACTGCATGTGTGCGTCTGTGTGTGTGTGTGTGTTACGGGCATCTCGTCCTAGAAAAGCTGACAGGCGATGTGCCACTCATCTTCGTAATTTCCCCAAAACAGTTGGCCTCCTGCCAGTGCACTCGCTCACGCTCAATCAGCCTCAATCAGCAACATACTTGCTAAAGAGCGTGAGTGTGTGTGTGTGGCAGTGTGTGTGGCTGTTTATCAGTCTTTTTGTTGTTTCGTTACGCGATTGTCTTCAAAAGCCCTTTTCCCCCCTATTCAGCTTCCTATTGTAGCAAAGTCTCTTCATGATCAAACACCGAGAAGTTCTGATCCAGCTTTTTCACTGTCACTTTTAAATCTCTTTCATTGTGCTTCTATTTTTGGGCTCTGAAGGACCAATTCCTTAATTACAGCTACAGTTTATAACAATTTACAGTGGCGGGGGTTGCAAACTGTCTGGATTGTTCTTCTGATGTCCTTGTAGTTGGATTGTGAAGCAGACAAAATCTCAATTTGAAGATAATGGAAAAGAAAGTTTCCATGTTTGTTGTCTTTTTTTGCCAGTAAAAATACTGTATATCAATAGATTTTTCCTCTCCACTTTCATATCAAATTAAGGACTGAGATGAGTCAGAAGATAAGGTTTCAGTATGATGACATGATTACAGTATTGTCAGCATCAGCTGCTGCAAAGCAAAATGGGGGGAAAAAGAGCGGATAGGGTTACATCGATGATGTGGCAGGTGACTACGTGTGTTTAATCTGTAACTGACCACTTTTCTTCCAGTAAGCAGCTTATTTTGGGCTGTGGATGACATCAGAAATCTGAGTATTCAACCCATGATGATATACAATTTGTTGACATTATTGTTGCTGATGCACAAGTCGGTCCATGTTACAGTATTTTCTGCTTTTCAGTGCATCAAAGGGGGTTAGACTGTAGCTGGTGCTGAGGGACAACAGACAAAAGATGGCTTCCACTGTTGCTGACAACGTGTATTTATCTACCCAGGTAGTATTTTTGGTCGTACACGACATCAAAACACAGTCCCCAGTCCCATCCCTCTATAGCTGGTATATATTTGTCGTTTCCATCCATAGAGGGGAAAGTACGTTAAGACTATTTTGAGATTGCTGCTCTGAGATTCTTCTTCTCGCTGCAGGTTTTACTGTTTGTTCAGACAAACTCCCACCTTTCTGTGTTTCCAAGTGTAACTGGGCATTCATTAAAAATAGGAAGTCCCAGCCAAGCAATCTGGCTGGGAGAAGGTTTTTCTGGCTGCGCTTTATGAATGGTTGCTAGGTAACCGGGGAGTTAAGTTACCATCTTTCTAACTTTCTCCTATTTTCCATTTTCTGTTGTGTGTATCTTGCATTGAAACGGACTTGCCATTCAGGAACCATGCATTAATAACTCCTGTATGAAAGTAACTTTTACAATGTTATTATGGGTGCAAGCTACAGCTTTGTTGGTAATCACAGTTACACTACTCTGAGGTATTGTGGTATTAAATCTGCACTAATCAATATTTTTATATCAACAACAGAATGAATGTGAATGTGTTATGTTAAAGGGGTCGCTCATGGTGACAAACCCATAGATAACGCTGCAACTCTGGAGTTCCCCTCAGCTCTTCGGGTGTTTTAACGTCTTTCAGCTCTTTGTTTTGGTTTTATGCCCCGCTGTTTCGGTTCACTCTCACCGCTCTCATCGCCCTCATTTTCAGCCACAGCAGCTGTTTTCAGCGAATAATACCTGATATTTTACACTACTGGCCAAGCAACAAATGGCAGACAGACAAAGCTAGCTGTATAGTGGAGCACAGCTGCTAAAGAGTGAACTATTTCCCTTTGGAGTTGGTGGAGACCAAAACAGAGCTAAAAGGAGAGTAAATATTGTATTTACATTTGCCAGGAAGCCAGAAAAATGACTTGAGATAAATGCTGTTGCTCTGTGTCTGCTGGATGCACAAATACGTAACTGTTGGCTAACATTTAAACCATAACAACGTTTTAAGGTTGTAATGTGTGTGTTTTCAGTTTGCTCAACCGCAAATATCCAAAACCAAAATGAATTGATACTGATTTAAACAACAGAGAAGTAAACTGTCGCAGATAAAAAAGTTTACAACTGCACCTTTTCGCAAACAAAGAAATACAGTGATATGAGTTTTTAGAGTTTGGGCATTTAGCATGCAAACTGTTGCTAAATAATGAAACAAGGTCAACACTGAAGTTTGAGGTTATGCATGTCTTGCATGCATTAGTACATTTTAAATTGACTTGAAGATTTATATGGATCGTTGAACATGATGCTGATATAAGAAATTTAAAAACTTTGAATTTTACCCGGCTGTTCATCCTACTGATCTGTTTGTAGAAATACTAGAGCAGGCTGTTGTCATTCACTGTTTGTACTTATATCTACGAAAAGTAATGTACTATGATTGGTATATAAACGATGTAATCGTGAGCCAGGATGTGCAGGGCTGCCTCTAACGAAGTCAGGTGACGGAGTATAAAGAGCAACAAAGTCAGCGTAGGGAGGAGGTCGGGGTGGATGGAATGGTCCAACAAACACAGGACTTTCACTCAGGAGACCGTTAGTTGTGTCCTGTGTTATTTTAGTTTTTGTTATATAACTTGCGTATTCAAGTAGGTAAGTCAGTTACGTACAGTACTTATTTTAACCCAAACCATGATCTTTTCCT
Source organism: Adelosebastes latens (assembly GCA_916700685.1). Taxonomy (NCBI): domain Eukaryota; kingdom Metazoa; phylum Chordata; class Actinopteri; order Perciformes; family Sebastidae; genus Adelosebastes; species Adelosebastes latens. Next base: position 29,821 of record CAKAKR010065036.1, on the reverse strand, counting down.
AAGCCTAACCAAGTTTTGTTGCCTAAACAGATTCGGCAGTGCAGGAGCTTGCGCAGGTACACTGATCGCTCGTGTTGCTGAACATTCGTAGGAAAATGCACAAAAAACAACAAATCTCAGTTTGAAAGATATCATACAAACCATTGTATGAGAATATGTTGACTAGAAGACAACTTTGAAGACAACTTTGCCTTGTAACAACCTATTCCTTTCATATCAACCACAAACACCCTCAACAAAATAGGCATACATGCATGCAAAGACAAGCATATAGAAACATGCAGTCATGTAGACAGTCAGGCAGTACCAGGCACACATATGAGCAGATGTACGCACACATTACCCAGTAGCTGGGGTTTTAACCCAATATTACATGTGAGTATTTACTTAGTGAGACTTTTCATTTTGAAGAGTTATATTGCAAAGATATATTGAGACTGTGCTTTGGGAACTGCTCAGTAATATCCCTCCCTATTTCCCTCTCATCCTCCCACTCCCTCTCTTTCTATGCCTCTCTGCCTCTCCATCCATTCATTTCTCATTTTCACTGAGCTCCATCCTGCCCTTCTCATACATTTTAATGGCAGCGGTTTGATCCGGCTGGTCAAAAAAAAAAAAAAAAAAACATTCAAATGCGCCCGCTCGTATTGAATAAATACATAATTTACCAACACAAGTCAACTACTGTTCAGTGTTGTGGAAAAGACAAGATAAATATTTCACTTTCTGAAGAGTGGGTAGAATAGGATTTAGTCAGAGATGAGATGCTGAGTCGTGTGTGGCTGCCAAATGTAAGAAGTGTTTTTATTATTCTAAATGCAACAGAGAACCACTGTTGGATGACTGTTCGTGTCTCATGCATACAATTTTACCTCGCGGGCGCAAGAAAAATGTATTGAAAAGAAAAACAGAGCATATGGGAGATGAAAATGATGCTATTATTCAGTTAATAACTTCACCACTAAGATGTCTGAAATGCAGTACATTAAAATAGTGAAACAAACTACATTACATTTTGTTAGAGTTCTGTCCATCCATACATTTTCAAGCTAAGCGAGGTAGCCCATATGTCCTCCAAAGGCATTCCCAGGCCAGATGGGAGATATAATTCTGGGGCATTTTCTGACACTGCCTGGAGGTCTCCTCTTAGCTGTATGTGCCTGGAATACCTCTACATGGGATCAGATACCCAAACCTCCCCAAATGGAACTTTTCAAAGCAGAAGAGCAGTTCCTCTACTCCAAGTTCACCTTTACCTGAGGAGGGTCCCTGTGAGGTAAGCTTATTTCAGCCGTCATTTTCATGCCGTGGCTCTAAGGATGGCAAAGTTTGTCGGTCATTCTGTCTGTCCATCGTTCTATTTTCAGTCTTTCAGTCAACTCTCCACATGGCAGCTTGCTATAACCATAGAGTGTATATAAGAAGTGGACGTAGTCACTGTGACATCACCCATTGGTTTGTGGACTGCTGTTTTGAGGCCTTGAGTTTGGGATTTTGGCCGTCGCAATTTTTGGTTTTTGGCCGTCGCCATCTTGTTTTTTTGCAACCAGAAATGACACGAGAGGGTGGAGCTAAGTACAACCAGACACTGACATTTTTACGCGACCAAAATGTTACAATTAACTTTCATGAACTGTAAACACACTGTGAAAGGGTTAAAGTTGTAAGACGAAAAACACGGACAACTCCCAAACCGGACAACACCGTCAATCACAAGGTAGCCACGCCCTAAAGCATACCCTGCTTTATGGTCTATTTGACTCTAAATGGGACCATAATTTACCAAATGAACATCATGCTGTATTGAAGAAGACTTGAAACTAGAGATTGAGACCATAAACTCATTTTTAAAATGTTTACTGAGATAATAAATCAAGTGAGAAGTAGGGTCATTTTGTCATACACTTCTATACAATCAGACTTCTTTTTGCAACCAGAGGAGTCTCCCCCTGCTGGCTATTAGAAAAAATGCAAGTTTAAGGCATTTCGGCATTGGCTTCACTTTTCAGACCAAGGAGTTGACCACTGGCTATAACTCTGCTCAGTAGAAAAGCATCTAAGCAAGATTAGTGTTATGTATATATGATGTAGGCTTGTCAGTTCTATTATTTTCCATATGTATACTGCATAATGGCCCTTTTTCTTAAAATGCAAAAAATCAAAATATTAATTTCCGCACTAACACTGATTCTCAATCATTAAAACATTTCATGCAAAACAAGCATTTAACACGCCCTGAAAAACCTTCATTCTTCAGTGTGCAGCGCAGCAACACTGTTACACAGATGAGCACATGCACACTGACAGATCAGGTCACACACACACACACACACACACACACACTCGCTGCTCATCATGTTTATGGATAAGACCAAACCAGACGAGATGTGACTCAGTGGGTCGAAACCTCATCTCCTGCTCATTTCCAGTCTCTGTGAGTCGACATGTCAGTTGGATGTAAGTTAACACGGGTGAGAGCGAGAGCAGCGCCATGTCACTCTGCGCAGTGGGTCTTTTGATTGTCTCCTTTGTTCAGCTAAAGACCATCTTCCTGTCCCTTCAATCTGGCCCTGAACTGAAAAATGCACTTTCAAAGAGCAATATTAGACTCCCTTCTTTACTTCTGTCGTGGTACTTATATGCCATTTAAACTTACTAACGTCCTTGTGAGGTCATAAAACATTTTTTTATCACTGTTATGTGCATTTTTCAGATGTTTTTTTTGAGAGGGTGAAAGTGTTGTGCTTGAAACATTATTTAAGATATTAATTTTTATGAGAATTAGAATTTTTAACCTTGTTCCGTTAGTGCATTTTGACTACCTGCTGCTTTGGTAATGAATAGACTCATGCAATAGGTGTGTCATGCAGAGAAACAGCTGATAAACCTAAAGAGAAAATGTATAACAGACGCCTGTACTGCAGCCATTAATATAAAATAGTACAGATGGGTCATAATCACCGTGTGCACAGCCACCTACTTTCCACTTTTGGCACCTGATTACTCTTGTTGCTATGGATACTATTCATGCTATAACCACTACATCTCGTGCCAATTAAGGATATATTCAAGTTACCTCGACTCAAAGCGGGTTTGCCTCCCATTTCAGTGTCTACTGTACCAGTGCAGTTCATGTTTCATATATGTACAGAAGAAAATCTTAATGAAAATGTCCATTCGGTCCATGTTGTTTGTTAAGCGTTATATACCCGGGTCTTAGGCCACAACAAACATAATAAAGTTTTAACAAAAGATACGTTATTAAACCAAATGGAACTAAATTAAGTAAATGAAGGTGTGAACTAAGGATTATTAAGATGTGGGTGTCAGTATAATCAGTGGTGTAAGTGTGCATGAGGGATGAATGTGTGTGCGTGGGTGTTGTACGGTGCAACACAAGGCGTAAGAATAAGCTTAAGATAGCATACTAAACTAAACATACTGGTTCCTGAGAAGGAAGAGAACTGCAGCAGCAGCAACAGCAAGGCAGACAGAGGCTGTATTCAAAACGGCATACTATACTAGCAGTATGTACTGATTTGACCAAAATGTAGCATGTGGTATGCAGTATGCAAACAAAAGCTAAATCTACAGTATGCTAAAAATACCCGGATGTCGTACTGATTTGGAAAAAAATCTCCAGTATGCATTGGACCAGTCTACCTCGCCTACTGTATCCCACAATGCAAAGCGCTGGAATGGTACAGTCACAACAACAGCAGCCAAAAATGGCTTGTTTTTTTTACATTCTAGCTATTTCATCACTTAATTCACATCTGGCTGAAATCAGCTGGGCAGATTTTGAATATTGGTGGTTTTACGAGTTGAGAAGCTCCGCAAACTGCCGTGACAGCTAGCTAGTGCTTGCCGGGTTCGCTACGAGCCAGCCGGGCAGTCACGCTCACTGACCCTGCTATGAGCTGGCTGGGGCTCTCTCTCTAGGGACAAGCACAGATCTATTAATCTACTAAACTATTCCATGTTCAAGCACCAGATGGATTTAAATTGAATTGAAAACTCAGGTAACTTTAACATTGTTAATATTTCCTTTTTGAGTGAAACGTCTCCAATGGTTTCCATGACCCATGGAGCCCTTTTAAATGCTCCAAAAGTGTCAGTGTGACTATAATATTGCTCAATATTTTTCGTTTTTTTTACAGATACATACTCTTTGCGTGATGACAGGATTCGTGAACCTTGGGGAAAGGAGTGGAGCTATTGTAGCTTTTGTTTGCCTGTCATTCATTTCTAGGTCACTGGGAGAACTGAATGCTTGGCTGAGCTTGAGACGTGCTCAATGAAGGATCTCCACATCACCATTCCTGTGTGTGTGTGTGGATGTACGTGCATGTGTGTGTGTGTGCAGTGAAGCAAAGGACCTTCACCCCAAATCCAAAAGGAACACACACTCACACATAAATCTCTCTGATGCACATTCGACCCTTCAGTTTTCATGTCTCCAGCCCACACACACACACACACGCCACCTACTGTATCAGCCTTTAGTGCAATAAAAGGTGGTCTTTCTTTACCTGCTGTCTCTTTTCATCTCAGAGATTTTAAGCTGCTACTTTGTTAAAGCACTGAGGCTGATGGGGATACGTTTCACCTCAAAGGTCTTTTCTCTTCCCTCCTCCTCCAGGGCCGAGGCTGAACTGCAGGTCAGCACATCTGGGACGGCTGGTTAGAGTGAGGGCACGGTGGTGGACGGTGACTAAAAGAGTCACGCTCAACTGTAAAGATCTACTGGTATTCGCTTGTACACTGCAAAAATACATGTTCATCTTGAGTTTATTACCAAATTGATGCTGATGTCACTAAGTAATCCCTCTAAGATCTCTGTCGTCTCTACTCAGATGGTGACATTTTCAGAACAAGTGAAGAGACGTATCGATGGCAAGCAATGTTATTCAAATCACGAAGCTATATATGGAGCGCTGAGGTTACAGGACTACTCCCTGTGAGTCTTCACAGTCTGGTCATTTCCCGTCACAACCGGACCCATGAAAGAGAGGCAGCTGACACTAGCTAGCCCTCCTCCTTTATTTAATGCAGGACTAAGCTAACTAGCTTCCTCTTTCCAAGCAGAATACAAACACGATGCATGATGGGTCCTCCCAAATGTTGAATGTTGTAAAGCAGGGGTGGCCAACATGGTGCCCGCGAACGCTTGGTTGCCCTCAAAAAGCCAATGAGTCACCCGCAGGGCACGTTCTAAAAGTAGCATGAGTCACCGGTAGAGTTCGTTTTTTTCTTGAGTCCAGCGTATTTTTTGAAAGCTTTGCAATGGGAGAACCACGTAATTACACTATGCTACTGTACAAACGGCCGCAGTGTGAGACGCTGAGCGCCTTTTTTGCACTGAGCGCTGCACGTTTGGCGTTTCCCTTTTTGGTCGCTGAGAGTTGAACAACTATGGGTAAAACGCTTCGCTCGACACTGTCACTTTTTACCCAGCCGTCCAATCACAGTTGAGGAGGGGCGGGACAAATACCACGAAAGTAGCCTACTCCTTGAACCTGGCTTGTAATGTGTTTGCTGCGGTGCTGTTAGTATGTTTGGTTTTGTTTGCTATGCTGTCTTAGGTGTCACATTTGTAAGTTTTATCTGTGATTAGTTATTTCTAAGCTTTTTATTCTTGTATTTGTATAGGTATATTGGTATTTTTATGTTTGTTTTTATATGTGCTTAATATGGACCCCAGGAAGATTAGCTGGTTGCTATGGCGCCAACTAATGAGGATCCTTAATAAAATAAAATAATGACATTTTTCCTCAACCACAAAATCTCACATATACCACAGACTGGCTGGGCCGTCCTCTCTCCCATACATGCTTCAGCCTTCCCTTCATCCGGAGCAAATACTCTACCTTGTGCCGACATCTTTACTTCCACAGGTAGTCCGTATCATAGCAACCAGACGCAACCAAAGCTCTCAGCTGGGCGTTTCCACCACCAAACGCACCAAACGCACAAAAACACTTTGGTGGACACACAACTTTGTATAACAATGTGACAAATGATATTGTGTGACTTTCAAACGTTGAAACGGATTAACCGTTGAGATTAACAGAGCGATCACTGACCTAATTAAATTACTAATTAAACATTATTAACAATGATTGAGGAATCATTAACAGTAATCAGTGAACATAGACAGAGAGACTCTTAATATACTGTATATGTAGCCTATTAAATGCATAATATTCATTATTTAAAGGTATATTATTGAGGAAGATTATATCAAACAAGTAGCCCTCCATATTATTCTACATAGCTATCAGTCTCTAAAAGGTTGGTGACCTCTGCTGTAAAAGGACAGACAGCTAACGGCACATAACCAATGTTATGTGGACTTAAAAATGATTTTAAAAAGTTCAATGTTTAAAGGCTAAACAGGGCTATGACATGCTCCAGTCAGTATTGCACCAGTTTACCGTGCATCTCCTAGCAACGCCTCACCTAGCAACATAAAAATTTGCACAAAAGCTGCAGTGTCATTACAGTTTGTATTTCCTTACACAAAAAAATAGTCATTATCGTAATAATTTTCAGTTCCGTTTCTATTCTGTCATTCATACATTATGTATACAATAGATTGCCTTTACTAATGTGAATCCTACAATCTTATTGTCTCGAAGCAAGAAAAGTACTTTAAAAATATCCGACCGAAGTTTAATCATTTTTTAAACAAGTAACAAGATAATTCTACACAGTGATCCTATGCATTATTTATAGAAGGAACATTTGCCTACTTCAGTTTGAGATGTTTAAACGTGTCTCAGTCCCTCCAGCAAGGCACAAAACCACATTTAAATTCTGGCTGCAAATGACGGAAGGCCAGCAAGCAAGTTAAATATGCAACCCTTCAGCAGACAATAATGGCTTGGCTCATTGTGCAGACACGATGAGATATTTGAATTTCTACTCAGACAAGATTTTATTGATTCTTATGATGGGGTTTCAAGAAAAGGGAGAGCCTCAGTCCAAAATGAGATATCTGCTGGATAACAAAAACACTTTTTCATAATGACTGATAGGACAAACTAAATATAGACCATGGCAAATGGAAAAAAGTGACTCTTATATCACAAGTACAAAATACAATAGTATGTTTAAGGCTTATTGATTTTGATTTAACACCCAGGAAAACTGGATTACACCAAGATTTTGTAAAAAGAAGCATATTTTCACCTCAAAAAATAGCATTTCCTCCTGCCAGAACACAGTGTTCGCAGCAGTTTTCATTAAGCACAGCTCAGAAAAATGCATCCAATTATAGAAAGTGAGGTAAAAAAATGGAAAGAAAATGCAAATGAGCTGCTGATTATGCTCAAAGTATGTAAAAATATATAAGTGGCTAAACTGAAGAGTGTTGTGCAGGCAAGAAAAAAAGTTTTCACCTGGATTTTTGTATGTCACTTTGTTGTTGCGGTTCTTTTATAAGTGATTTCGAAGTATTTCTTACTTGGCCCTTTACATTTTAATGATTTAAAACAATGAAATGCATTTGACCCCCTTGAAATGATTACCGTTTTGTACAAGCGGAACTGAAATAAACTACCTTGAAATCGTCATTCCTGCAGCAGATTATCCTTGTTTAGCTCAGAGGGTAGGTACTATGAGAGTTTTGTCTGGTTTGGCTCCAATTAGGCTGTCCTATTTGAGATTAAGAGATCAGAGGAGAAACTCCCCCAAACATCCCCAGGTTTTATGCCAAAGGCTCACTAGGTTGTGCACCAAGTCTCTCAAGACGAAAGGGAAAGATTCTGGAAAGCCTCTTAGAAGTAGGCGACAGTCAAGTTTCGCTCTGACTGCAGAAACCCTGAATCAACAAAATTGGGTCGTGTCTGTTGGTCTCAATATATACCTGTCGCACAGAGGGAAGTTTAAACGTCCAAATACAATTGTTATTAATTATTTAGGGGCTCTACGTCTTGTCCCAATGACAGCGTTTAGTGGCACGCATGAGTGGAGCTGAGCCATTGTTCATGATATGAGTTACACCTGTGCTTTCCGTGCCATGACAGCTCTCAGTGCTGTGAGACATACGGGCCTTTTGGCAGCACGGCTCCACCTGATGAGTCGCCAGCACACCACCTGCCACTGTTAGATAATCAAATTACTTATGAGCCAGTAACCGCTTTGTCTTGTGAACCTGATGACTGTAATCAGCTAGAATCATCAGACAAGAAGAACAGTTGCACTCGCTGCTATGTGCTAGTCGAAATTAAAGAGGCAGCTCAAACTAATACCCTTTATCCACCCAAATGAGCATGTGCATAAGAGTCCATAGAGTCCTTTCCCATTGGCAGTAGATGAATATACCTTTCTGTTTCTTTTCTAGGGTGTTACGCCACGAACAGTAGAAATAATCATGTTACAGTGGGTACTTCTTTTGTATATCTGTTGTAATGGTTGTAATGTGAATGTTACTATCAGTTAGGCAGTGAGATGACCACCACCACAGGGGCTTATGTGGGAGTCAGAGCAGTCAGGAAGTTAAGCAGAGTTAAGGAGGGGAAATTAGGGTTTCCATCACTACTGCACTGACTACTCATTTGTTCCAGGAATGAATGCCGATTGTAATGCAATCCATGCTTTCCCACTGAAGACAAAAGCCAGATGTTGGTGGGTGTTAGTGTTTTTTTGTCCAGTGGGAAAAGGGGCTTAACTGTGCATCCCTGTCTCCTACAAAATCACGTTCCCATACTACTAAACTGCATTCTCAATTACGTTCGAGGGAAACATATGTTGTCCCGGATTACGGTCGCACTTTTAAACCATTGTTTTAAACTCGTTGTTAATGTTGTAAATTGAAACGAAACAAAAAGTGCAACAAAACTGCTTTGTTAGGTTTAAATGTAAAAAAACAAAAAAAACGTTGTGGTTTGGCTTAAAATGACTACGACATTGAACGTTGACTTTTAGCTTCACTAGGGCCTTCAGGGGGAAAGACCTGTATTTGTTTGACCCATCCACCACACCTCCCACCCACCCATAGTGGACTTACTCTCTTGTTATACTCATTATACCACCTAACTCTCATTAATCGATATTAGGGTTGTCCTAGACCAGGGGTCAGCAACCTGCGGCTCTGGAGCCTCATGAGGCTCTTTAGATCCTCTCCAGTGGCTCCTTGTGTATTTTTAGAAATGGAAATGAATAACTGTTCTTGTTTACATTTTCATTTTCATTTATCATTGTTGTATGTCTATGGTACGACGGAGTATTAGGGCCACATTTAGGAATAAAAATAAATCGGAGATTTCGAGAATAAAGTCATAATATTACGAAAAAAGAAGTCATAGGTTTACGAGAAACAAAAGTCATAATATTACGAGAATAAAGTCATAATACTATAAAGTAGTAATTTTACGTGTTATTTTCTTTTTGTCTTGTAAAGTTATGACTTTATTCTCGTAATATTACAACTTATTTTCTCGTTAAGTTATGACTTTATTCTCGCAATATTAAGATTTTTTTTCTCGTAAAGTTATGAATTTATTCTCGTAATATTATGACTTTATTGTGTAAATCTCAGATGTTTTTTCCCTCAATGTGGCCTTAATACTCCATACATCCGTACATTTGCACTTTGGCCCTCACTGCATTAAACTTATATACTATATACTTAGACTATAAACTGTGTTACCTTCATCACAATGTTCAAATATTTTGCGGCTCCAGACAGATTTTCTTTTTTTTTTTTGCCTAAAATGGCTCTTTTGATAGTAAAGGTTGCTGACCCCTGTCCTAGACTATAGAAATTCTTACAACTAATCGACTAAATCTTAGTCGACTAAGACCAAAACGACCGATTAATCAACTAATCGACGAAGAGGGGGCAGCCCTACTTGATATACCACGTCACCTGTTCTGCACATCACTCGTACATCACTTGCTGCAGTCCTTCCACGGGCTATCATTACAAACGTATTTGTGATACGTCAAAGACAAACGTGATCCGCAACAAAATTCCCTCTAAACATAAATGAGAATGCAGTTTAGTTGTATGGGAATTCATTTTTTAGAAGACAGGGTTGAACTCTGTCGGTATAGCACAGTGAGCTACAGTTCCACGTCAGCAAATTATGTTAAGTGGCTAAAAAAGACCTAAATTACCCCCAAACAGCTTGCATAGCAAAAATGTGTCTAAAAGCCAGTGACTCCAGTGGCTCCAAAAGTTCAGTGTTTACCTCATTATCTCTGCGTTTATCTACACCACACTAACAGTCACATTAGCAGCTAGCAGATGCCGCCTTTCCAGTGATGTCAACTTTTTTGCTTCATCATTAGAGGAAATTCTCTCGGGAAATCAATGAATGCATCAACCATGCTTAAAGATAATAACACAATGCGCTGTATAGGGGATCATATAGAGGTGTGTGTGTGTGGGAGGGATGCTGCAGTTGTTGTCCACCCCTTCAGTCACCGTCTCTATAGCATCTGGTTACGACCAGTATATCAGACATTATCTATACTGCAGCACCACTTGCCTGCGTAGAATAAAAAGCTCAGCACTTGGAGATATAAAAAAAAAAAAAAACGCTGTCTCACACAAACACTCAAATTATATTACGGTCTTCACTACTAGTTGAGTAGCAGATACTGCAGCTGATGTTTGCTCCCGCCCAGCTGTTTCCTGACACACTGATGTTTGGTTACTTTCTGCAGCATCCTCTGTGTGTTTTAACTGCATTGCTGGCAAGGAGGAAAATTCACAGGCATGCGCAGTAAAGCAGACATGCTTGCATGAAAGCACACTGAGATTACAAAGCACAAGCAGCAAGACATGCACACATAAACACTCACACAAGCACAAAGAGTCCCAGGAGTTAAAATTACAAATACAGTCAGACTACACATCTCTGAAAGGTAATTACTTTACTCACCATAGTCATCTTACCCTTTGAGCCTTAATATAAAACCTCACGCTGTGACAAACTACTGTATTTATTGTTTAAGGCATCCCAGCTCCGTCATATAGAGAGCCGTAGCCGGAATATATATGGGAGGCTTGAAATTATGCTCGGCCCTGTGCAATCATACTGTGTTGCAAACTGAAAAAAAATTGACTTATTGTCCACATATGGAGATGCTCCATCATCCCCGAAGACATGCAGGCACAGAATTCTGCTATTCTATCACCATTAAATCAATACGGTGTCGTTGTCATTTCAGAGGAAACAGAATTTATAGTTTTGACTGCAGCTGTTGGAGAATTATCGTTCAGCTTTGTCCTTAGAGTTAAAACAAAAATAACAATAAAGATGTCTTCAGAAAGTCTCTCCAATGTTTTATTATTGTTACTTAGTCGTAGGACGCAATGACAGAAAGACAAAGGTACGCATAAAGGAACAGCGCAACAACATGAAAAGAAAAAAGTGCAGATTTAAAATAAATGTAGATATATGTGATGTGCTTTTAGTGCAAATTTGAGTTTTTTTTATTTTAGACCACTTTGTTTATAGTCTTTATTAGAGCTGACAATCGATTAAAATATTTAATCACCATTAATCACAAATTAATCACACATTTTTTATCTGTTCAAAATGTACCTTAAACAGAGATTTTTCAAGTATTTAATACTCTTATCAACATGGGAGTGGGCAAATATGCTTGCTTTATGTAAATGTGTGTATATATTTATTATTGGAAATCAATTAACAACACAAAACAATAACAAATATTGTCCAAAAACCCTCACAGGTACTTCATTTAGCATAAAAAAATGTGCTCAAATCATAACATGGCAAACTGCAGCCCAACAGACAACAACAGCTGTCAGTGTGTCAGTGTGCTGACTTGACTATGACTTGCCCCCAAACTGCATGTGATTATCATAAAGTGGGCATGTCTGTAAAGGGGAGACTCGTGGGTACCCATAGAACCCATCTTCATTCACATATCTTGAGGTCAGAGGTCAAGGGACCCCTTTGAAAATGGCCATGCCCGTTTTTCCTCGCCAAAATTTAGCGCATGGAGCGTTATTTGACCTCCTTCTTGACAAGCTAGTATGACCTGGTTGGTACCAATGGATCCCTTAGGTTTTCTAGTTTCATATGATACCAGTATCTTCACTCTAGCTCTAAGCCCGCTACATCCTAAAGATCGCAAGTTGTGTTAATGCGTTAAAGAAATTAGTGGCATTAAAACAAATTTGCGTTAATTCGTTATTATCGCGTTAACTTTGACAGCCCTACTCATTATATAGCTTAAAATTTGTACCCTTAAGAGATCAAATTTGTAACACAGTGCATTTATCATAATTAGGTTTCAGTCGGAAAATAACTGAAAAGTAATTTTGTTCTTCAACTAATGCAGTAAGAGAGTTTACAGTATTATCACTGTGAAAATTGGAGGTAATATTTGGGTGTGATACGTCTACTGGAAGGCTGTGAAATAAATATCATTTTGACAAGCACTTGTATTGTTCCAGCTAAATTTCCAATGGTTTTTCCAATAGTTTTGTTATTTCGAATTGTGAGTGTCAAAATATTTTTCTTTACAGTATTTGTATGCTGCAAAATTCTAAAATATTTGATTACCCTTTCACCCTTCTGTACCTATACTCTTCACTCTGCATATAATCATTTCCAAGAGTTTGTGTCATTGTGTCAACATTTATTTGAAAAGGGATGTATGTACTGTTATGTGGAGCCCAGGAAGAATAGCTGAAACATATTTACTGGAGCATATATGTCATCTGTGCAGTGAAAATCAAGTTTGTTGCTGTATTTGAGCTGCAGAGTTCTACCGCCTCAGAACGGGTTGATTACATCTTTGGTGCATTGTGAATTAAATTCAATGCACCTGAGGAATTTAAAGACTGCTGTGAAAGCATTGTGTGACAGTGTATGAGTCTATGAGGGCTTGTAAGGTTTGTAGCATCTTTAATTGCACTTGTAGCTGTTAAAACACACAGTTGGATACTGGCTTTATACTGTGTTTTAATGATTCTCCCCAGCAAGCGTTCATTGCTGTTCCAGGTCTGTTATGAGATTTCTTTAGAGTCCAACGTGGTAACATAAAGAATAAAAGAAAATGATCAGAAAAAAACGCAGCCTTGGATGGTGTTACTGTAAGAAAAAGTGGAGAACTCTTCTTTTAATAGACACTATAACTCGCTGTGAAAACACACAGCAGCTATTTCCCATTTGTTTCGACTGTCGAGTCGAGTCAAATAACAAGGCTGGTCTGATCATGTCTGATAAGGGCAGTTTAGAGCAAATAACTAGTCCACCCACTACTTGTACCTCAATGTGACTTTTCTCTCTGCCAGCGTTGCTTCAAATGAAGTGGGCCGTGTAGAACTCATACAGAAAGACAAAAAATAGACTCTTCAGCTATGATCTAGAATAAAAAAAAAAACTGCAGTTTGCATGTTTCAACTTAAATTGTGTACAAGATCAAGAGTAGTATGTTTGACTGCTATCAAATAATGTGCTGCAAGCAAATACTTGTACGCAATGTCTTCAGATGTGTTTATTTAATAGCGTACAAGCCAGATCAAGAAACCTTACAAGTGTGAATCAGACACAACTCAAAGAACACTAAAACACGTACAAAGCTGGCAGTATACTCCGCACTAAATCACATTTGGTGTGTTTCCAGACTGCTGGAGCAAATATCAATAGTTTCTCAGTTCCTCAAAACAAGAAGTGTTATGGGGAACTAAAAGGAGAATAAATGTATGAAATAATACCAAAAAAATCAAACCAACCTTTGTTTTATGTTCAATTACTTCTTTATTTTCTCCAAAGCACTCAGTGCAAAGCTGTATTCTTACAAAACGTATCCTCATTCAACGGTTCGTATATCTTACGAAAAGCTATTTTTCATTTTTCGTGCGTTTTCCTAAGAATATCCAGCAACATGGGACGAACGTGTCAATTTCCACTCATTACATGCATACTGTCTTTTCAAAACAAACTTCCGTCTTCACAACCTGGTTAGGTTTAGGCAACAAAACTACTTAGTAAGGTTTAAGAAAAGATCGTGGTTTGGGTTAAAATAACTCCAGAAGTGGCGTAACTTAAGTACGGAAGTTACGTGACAAATATATAAAAATCCATCCATCCCGACCTCCTCCCTACGCAGCATCTGTCGCTCTTTATACTTCCTGGTTCACGTTTACGTGGATTACATACAAATTGATTTTTGGATATATACGAATTACAGTGCATTACTATTCGTAGGTATAGCTACAAACGGTGTATAAGAACAGCCTGTCCTACAACATTCATGCGTGGCAACTAGAGCATGGTTAAAGTATAGTTAAGGTCAGGGAACTAAAACTATGGATAGAGGGTGACATTGGCAAACAAATTATGGTTAGGATATGGTTAACACCTGGGTGAGGTTGAAAAAAGATCGTGGCTATGGCTAAAAATAGTTAACACTGAGTTTGGTTTGAGATGAGACACAAACTCCAGACTCAATCAGATCCATACATCACCACTTTCTAGGGATTCTGGTCCGATACACAGCCTGCAAACAGTCAGTGACATTGTTTACATACAACAGTAGTGTACTTGTTGTGCTGACTTGCCTGTGTACAATGCAGCTAAAAGGCGGCACTCTATTTGGTTGTGAGAGCAAACCAACATTGATTTCTTCATTTCACCGAATTTGGTGCATGAGACATTTTCAGACCTTTTTTTGAAAAATGCTTTCAGTTCAAGGAGGCAGCGCCAGCAGTCTGGAGTCTGTCCACACAGCAGGACGTCTGCAGAAACCGCTGTGCAGTCATAGTGAAGACTTATGTTAGCCTATTCTGTTGGAACTCAAATCACACATCTTCTACTGACAACAGTCGTGAACAATACACACATTTTGGATCCAACAATAGGAACAATATATTGTACAAATTCCAATAAAGGTAGGGTGAGGTAAAATGCTAAATGCGTTATTTGAATTCATGCCACACCTTTTCCCAAATGTCTCCTTTTATTGATCCCACTTGTTTCATTTCATTGAATGAAGAGCTGATGAATGGAAACTCTGCTGCACACAAACACACACACACACACACACACACATACCCACTCCTGTTCCGGCTCAGTTGTCCATGCCTGCAGTGACAGAGGGGATTAGGGGAGACTGTGCAATGCTGTCTTTCATAAACTCACAAACACACACACACACAAATGCTCGTCTCTTGCTGGACTGAGATGGGCTCAGTGTACTGAGAATGGAGATGATTTGGAAGGGGTGTGTGTCTGACGATGCTGTTTTACCGTCATTGGTTTATAAGAAATATAAAAATCACATAAGTCATGTGCACATTACAGACTGATTGATAGATATTTGTGTGCGTAAGACGTCCACAGACGGACACCTGCTGCTGCTGCTGCCGACTTACTTGATGGACCCTCTCTAACGAGCTGTTCTTATTGCCATGGCAACCCCCCCTAGACACACATCCATGCGCACACACACACAGTGAAGCCTGCAGACTGATCATTAGAGCCTAGTGATCTTTCTCCTCTGTGTCCTCCTCTACCCCCATCGCCCTTCCTTTGAGATCCAAGCAAATTGCACCCCACCCTCTCTCACGCCCTTCCTCTCTACCTCCCCCACCCCTCCGTCCTTCCTTCCCTCCAGCCCCCCCTTCCGGGTTTGCCGTAATGGACCTTCATCTCCTCCCTCACACTTTTCATTTGATCCACATTCATATCTTTCACACCTCCATCCCTCATATCCTTTTAAACTATCTTTCCCTTCATCTGTCCATCACTTCCTCATTTTCTGCCACTACTTCAATCCATCTATCCACTTCCCCCTGCAGTCCATCCATCCATCCCTTCATGTGCCTGTTTTCCCCCCTTCCACCCCTCCACCCATCCATCTCCTCCAATAATTACCCGATTGGAGGTTTTAATTAGAGAGAGGAGGAGCCGTCTGGCGCGGCAGAGCCCTAATTGAAACCCCAATTAGCCTCCCCTGGTTGTCTGTATGCCGAGGGAGCCACCACTCTGCCCAAAATCAGATTTCCATCAAGAGGCAAATTTTCTGAAGTGATTACTTTGAATTCTAATAAAATGTAATAGGGCGGTAAATCAAAAATGCAGACAAGAAACAGCCTCGCTTATTGCTAACGTTTTATAATCGCCCCGAGCAATCTGCCTCAATCTGCTCTGGAAATTAACAGCAGGAAGCATGTGGCAATTGGGCGAGACAAAACGAAACAACAGAAAAAAGTCACTAAGGTAACTTGTTGCCTTGGTGATTACCATAGTGATGGCAGAGTCGCAGGAGGAAGCAGCCGCTTTAGGAGGAAAGGGGAGTGTGGTGCAAATGCAGGGATTGAAAAAAAGGTTTGTGTGTGTCTGTGTGTGTGTTTGTGTATACGTGAAAGGACCCTAACCTAACCTAATGCACTGAGTATGGTTTGGATTTACAATTAGCTAGTTGGCTCAAAGCCTAAATGGAACAATTACACACATTCATTCATTCATTCTTTCTCTTCCAATCCCACAATTATCACTGGATCCTTTTTTGTGCATCAACACACACACAGTTCACTATAAACCCCTCGCTCGAACTGTGACCGTCGTATAGCAGCTTTCGTAAACCAAAAACAGAGACAGCAAAAGTATAAAGAATGGATTAAACAATGTGTGTTCCTGCTCTCAAGTGAGCTGCAAATGTTAACATGCCCAGCAGTTGTAACTTAACACAGCGTCACTTCCAAGACTAAGGACAACGGCATTAGCCAACTACATTTTTTTGGGCTGAACTCGTTATCTAAGATAACGTTACGTTCACTAAACACATTGGTTAGTTCTTGACATAAAAGCTTCTTCACCTGTGACGTGAGACAGTGAAACATGGCCTACTGTTTGAAAATACAAGTGGAAATCTAAAGTCCGTCTTTTTTATCCAAGTATGTAAGCTAAGCAGCTAAAAAGGGTTATGTTAGAATAAAATAAATTCTTACTTTTTCTTATCTACACTGCAGTACAAGATCAATACTGTTACTTTATTAGCATGGCTTCTACATGGATCATGAGCTAACTTCATGCAAACTTTATTATTTATCTCACCAGCAGACTGAGGAACAGTTTTTTTTTCCCCCAGGCCATCAGACTTTTAAATAGTTAATTCATACGACACTTTCTCACACAAAAAGTGCAATAAACAAGTGCAATACCTCAATCATATATCTTATACTGTATATACTGTATATGTTCTTAATATGCCTTGTACAAAGTATTTCCTTTTATAATTGTAATATAACTTTAATGGAGCTTCCCAGCAAAAAGCATTTCACACGATTGTACTTGTATAACCGGCGTGACAATAAACATCTTGAATCTTGAATTACTCCTTTCAACCTTGACAAAGGCAGCACATACCAGACCCACTCCTTCCGTGTTTACCTTTTACAATAAAAGCCCTAGATATATAAACTGTGTTACTGTTCACCAGAGAAACCTTTAATTGAAGAGGTGTCGCAACTGTCGCAAATTGGCATCGCTGCCGGTATGAATAGTTTGCGAAATATTCGCATTTCCGTGTGGTTTATTCGCCCACGTTGTGTAAAGGCCTTTTAGTCGGACATAAAGAGCAATGCGAAGACCTCCCCTTGGGTTCTAGGGACTGGTGATGAGCACTTTTCACTATTAGTTTTATAGACCAAACAATTAGCTGGTTAATTAAGAAAACAATCAGTAGATTACGGTAATTGATAATGAAAATCTGTAGTTAACACACACTCAGTCTCACTCACAACGATAGATCATCAAAGCCTCCACACACGTTACGCCTGATTGACACAAAGACAAGTGCACACTCTTTCCTCTATCCTTCTCTGTGACATCCAGCAACACACATTTGCATGAACGCTCCCCATCCACACACACACACACACACACACACACATACACATACACACACTTGTTAAGCCTTCCCTCTTCCACCCCCTGTTGCGTCCAGCCCAGACAGACCCCGCTCAGTCCTATCTGCCTCTGGATTCGGCTGCAGACAGCCGCAGAGCACAGCGCAGCACATCCTGATAAGCTCCCATTGATTGGCTTCAGACTGGCTGAAAGGCTGAGCACATTGTCGCCTCTCTCTCTCGCACACACACACACACATACACACTGACGTACACACATGCTCGCTGGGGGTGAAAGAAGAGAGGGAGAGAGAGAGATGAGGGGAGAGGGGTTGATGGAGAAGAAACAAAATTCACAATGACAAAAGCGAGACAAATCAAGACTAAGGCGGAGGCTGACTTGTTTGGGCAGATACTGCTGCTGGAAAGACGAGGAAACAAAGGGAGAAAAAGGGGGAAAGGGGCTGCAAATCTGCAGGTAGAAGTATATTCAAAAGGTGCTGAGGATAAGACCATGAGCATTTTAGAGCTGCAGAGACAAGCTGATGGACAGCTAATCAGACAGGCAGACAGCCAAAGAATAGGAGTTGAAAACCCATTAAATGGAGACAGAATCAAAATGAAACAAACATGTCAAGACTCACTAATAATGCAGGTAAACATTCGGCCAATTAGTCTTCAATCCAAATTCAAAATCTGACGAGCAGGTGAAGCGTTTCAAATTTGCAGTAATTATAGCTCCTCTTTCAGAAAAATCAAAGAACTTGTTTTCCCTGTCACCATTGGACCATTCATGTCTGCAATATCACATCTGAGCATCAATTAACATCTTCCTATCCGGCTGGTGAGTATATTTATTGTAAAACATGAATCAAAATGAATGAATCTCTTTGGGATTTCACCAAAAGTGGCATTTTTAAAGTAGCCATTATGGTCTTTCAGCGAGAGAGGGAGGAAAATCAAACGAGACAAAGCCAGATTCCAATCCTCAACCTTGTGAAAAACGCTTTCTGTGCTGTCACCCGCTGTGCCACAAGGACGCCTCCGAATGGAAAGATGGGTTTTGTAACAGAGGGAGTGGACCCCTTCTGTTCCCGAGGTGTGACTGCATGATTGTTCCACTCGGCTGCAAGCTGCGGCAGACAGAGTCCTCCTGGGGAGACGGTAGCTGATGGAGGGACTGACTGCATTGTTGCGGCCGGCAGGAGAGGGCACGGGACGGATGATGGAGAAGGGGGTAGAATTCAGGATTT
Organism: Adelosebastes latens; assembly: GCA_916700685.1. NCBI lineage: Eukaryota > Metazoa > Chordata > Actinopteri > Perciformes > Sebastidae > Adelosebastes > Adelosebastes latens. Next base: position 10,723 of record CAKAKR010065036.1, on the reverse strand, counting down.
GGAAGTGAATTTGTGTAGTTCTAATGGCTTCATACATATTGCTGCAGTTAATATGCATGTTTTTGTAATTAAAGTCAACTCAAATCCCAAAAGGACAGCATGTTTACATCCACACTACTGTTGTATATACTGGTTTAGCTGCTATAATCAATATTCTTACATTAACAGTGGATCAAAATACTACACGGTGAACATTGTGGAGCATTTAGCAGCCTGATATTTCCCTCTGGAGTTGATGTAGAGCAAAACCGATCTAAAAAGGAGAGTGAATATTGGACTCCTATAGGTGGACACAAACACAAACGACTGCCGTTGTTGCAGTGTATTCTCATTGTGTAAATAAGCCACTGTATGCTAAAACGTTTGCTATATAATCTACATTTCAACATCCAGTTTCAGACTCTCTCATTCATTTCAGCATCTAGACATGACTTTACCTACAGTACTACCATCAACATTGAAGACACAAAGTCAAAAAAATAAAGTTGAAGACACACTAGCACATGACAGACGCTGATCGGAAACCTGCATAAGGAGGTTATATGCCACAGTATCTCGGTATCTCTTGGAGTACTCGAAGACTGTATATAGGAAATGGACGTAGTCACCGTCACATCACCCATTGGTTTGTGGACTACGGTTTTGAATCCTCTAGCTTGGCGTTTTGGCCGTCGCCATCTTGGTTTTTTGCAACCAGAAGTGACACGAGAGGGTGGAGCTAAGTACAAACCGAACGCTGAATAAGACATTTTTAGGCGACCAAAACGTTACAATTAACTTTCATGAACTGAAAACACACTGTGAAAGGGTCAAAGTTCTAAGACGAAAACACGGACAACTCCCAGACCGGCCAAGACCGTGGTAGCGACCTGTCAATCACAAGGTAGCCAGGTCCTAAAGCATACCCTGCTTTATGGTCTATCTGACTCTAAATGGGACCATAATTTACTAAATGAACATCATGCTGTACTGAAGAAGACTTGAAACTAGCGATTGAGACCATAAACTCATGTTTACAATGTTTACTGAGGTAATAAATCAAGTGAGAAGTAGGCTCATTTTCTCATAGACTTCTATACATTCAGACTTCTTTTTGCAACCAGAGGAGTCGCCCCCTGCTGGCTGTTAGAAAGAATGCAAGTTTAAGGCATCTCCGCATTGGCTTCACTTCTCAGACCCGGAGGTTGCTGCCTGGGTGTACTAGCATATTGAGGTTTTTCCTCGAAACTGGGATGAGAAACCTGGATATGATGTTTTACCTGCACAAACCTGTCATTCTCCAAAAACATGATCATAACCTGCTATTGTGCACTTTCCTATCCTGACTGTAACATTCACTTCAGATACAGTATGAAAAACTGGTTGTGTGCATTTTACGGTCAATAATTCAGGTTACTGTAGCGTCCAGGGAACCACTTTTCAAAGCCTGTATGTGTGTGTGTGTGTGTGTGTGATGAAAAGCATCATAGCGAGAGGAAATGTAGCTGTGCCCTCTAGACAGAGAGAAAACAGCAGGGTATCTTGGCATCACCTCTCTCTGCCTTGCTTTCTCTCTCCTCCCCATAAGACTTCCTCTCTATTCTTCTTCCACCCTACCCTTTTTTTTTTTTCTTCTCACCCTCTCCCCAGTCAACACACAGGTTTTTCCTGGCACACAGTGTCTCTTAAAGAAAGGCTAACCTGCCAAAAGGTATGAAGGAAGAAATCCCAAAACACTGTCGATACAACTGACGGACTGGATGCAGTACTCTGCTGCTGTTTCTGTTTTTTTGTTCACTGTCACTTTGTGTATGGTTGGAGGGTTACATTGGATTGTCCTTGACTGTCCCTGTTTTGGTTCCAGCACAGCCCAAAGGGTTTTAACTGTTCTGTATTAATTGTGAAGCTGGTTTTGTATTTGATTGTTTCCTCATATTATTATCATACATGACATATTGTCACTCAAATACTCCGTCTTTTTACATACATTTTGTCAGGTTATACCAGAAGATTACCTCGAGGCTTTCCAGATTGCAGGTGTTGGAGGAAAAAAAAACCTGCCTATTGCTCGCAAGACACATCCCAGAATGCCTTGCGGCGCCCCTGCAGCACTATGCTGTACTGTATTGTAATGTGCTATATATGCAGTGTCATGCATCACAGGACATGAAGCAATGCTCGACCTCAATTTGGATAAGTGCTTTTTAATCCACTAAAACATATAAATGCATCATAAAACTCGATATTTTTGAGCCGTTCCTTTGACTGGGCCACGTTTCTGCATCCTTTTCTCCACAAGTAATTTCTATAAGAAGGTGATTGTGATGCTCCGTTCCCTTGTTAAGTTGATTCTGAGCCTCTACTTCTTTTGTTAAGGGTGTTTTCTTGCATTTGTCACAGTCTGAGGGTGATTCATCGATGTGCTCTGTCTTGCATTGTCACAATTTCCAGACATGGTAATCTTTATAGACGTTTGCTGGTATCATTACTGACGGGATGGCGCACTGATAATGCTAATGGCAGTGATTTTTATTGGTCTGGCTGAATGGCTGTCAATATTACAAGAAGTGCCCAGAGACTGGATTGCTATATTTATTCCCCACAGGGTACAATGGCCTCAGTTAAAATCAATGGAGCAATCAGATGATGGCGTCTAATCAAATATGTCCCAGATTTTATGTCAAACTTTTTGGATTACAAATCAAGACATTCTATATTTATTCTTTGCCTACATAGAAAATATATCTTTCACTTCTTTCCAAATTGCTATGTTGTGTTCGGACTTTTCTACAATTTTCCCTTTTTTCCTGATGGATTCCTGGATATATTCATGAAAACTAGGCCATAACCTGCGCAGGCTGTTCTCATACACCATTCATAGCTATACCCATGAAAAGCAATGCACTGTAATTTGTATATATTGCACAATTTCAATTTGTGTTTAATCCATGTAATTGTGAACCAGGAAGTATAGAGAGCGACAAACGGCACATAGTGAGGAAGTCGCGGTAGATGGGTGGGTCAAAAAAACACTGGACTTTCGCTCAGGAGGCCAGTGTTCATGTCCCGTGTGAAACCAGAAGTCAGCGTTGATTTATTTGTCACGTAACTTTCATACTTAAGTTATGCCACTTACGGAGTTATTTTAACCTAAACCACGATCTTTCCCTAAACCTAACTACGTAGGTTTGTTGCCTAAACCTAACGAAGTCGATCTTTCCCTAAAGCTTACTAAGTAGTTGTTGTCTAAACCTAACTAAGTAGTTTTGTTGCCTAAACCTAACTACGTCAGTCTTTTCCTAAACCTAACTAAGTAGTTTTGTTGCCTAAACCTAACTAAGTCAATCTTTTCCTAAACCTAATTAAGTAGTTTTGTTGCCTAAACCTAACTAAGTCAATCTTTTCCTAAACCTAACTAAGTAGTTTTGTTGTCTAAACCTAAATAAGTAGTTTTATTGCCTAAACCTACCCAAGTTGTTTCCAGTAAGTTCATTTTGAAAAGACAGAAGCTGGATATTCATTGGAAAACGCACGAAAAATGAGGATTTTTCATACAATATCATACAAACCATTGTATGAGGATACATTGAACTGTGATGAAGGGTTACACACACTTTATTTTAAGGGGTTACAAGTCAAATAGGTCAAGAACCGCAGCTTCAACCAAATAGATATTGTTTTATTTAGTGCAGTACTCTAGAGAGCTACACTGATCTATCCTGCATTACTGTGGAGATACACTGTAAGTCCCACTAATATGCCTGTGTTTCCAAACAGTCAGTGGACCGTGAAGATGGCAAGTAAGCTCTTAAATTGTCCAGTACATGTGCGTAAAGTGGGACGATGGCTACATCTTTCAAACAGCAGGATGTTTATGCCTCAAATAGTCTGCCGTATCTTCTCCCTCCTCGCTCTTTCTTCCTCATTGCTCGCAGGCTTGTGTCTCACACAACTGTCTTCGCATGCACACAAGGAAACACACACACACTCCCTGAGCACAAATGTCAGCCAATATTTCACATTCTCTTTCCTAAAATGTCAGTGCCTTGGACAAAGCGTGTCTGCCTTCCTTCCTTGCTGGCTGTCTGCCCGCCTGCGTCCCACCTAAATCTGTTGTCACTGCCTGACATTTCACATGCTCCGGGGGTCACAGGACAAACTCACCGGCTGAATATCCCTAAAGTGTGTCACGCAAGGTTAGGTTGGGCGGATTACGGCATGAAAGTAAAACACACTGAATGCATAAAATATACAGACAGTACTTACTGGTTTCATGATGTGCACTGGTGTGGTGATCCTTTACTGATATCCCTTCACTAAATCCATAGCAGCCACGAATGTGGAAACACAGATATTGGCAAGCAGAGGTGTAAGAAGATTATTTGTTAACTGAGATGTGGATTGTGTAAAGTTGCTGCATGCTGATCTGGGCCAGAATCTACCTGAGAGGACAGAAAATTACACTTAGCCCCAGGCTATGCAGGTGTTAGCGCCGTGCATTGTTACAGCTCAGCTTCTCTGGGGATTATGTTCATATTGGAGGAATCTGCAGAAAACTATTTAAGTCCAGTGCCAACATTTAGTGCATACCCAGGATGTACTGTGTTATGCACACAGTTGTCTTCTAGTTGTCAAAATCTCTGCAGGGTACCTTTAAAGGTTGACCCTTTCAGTATTTAATCATGACAACTATCTATTCTTAACCTTAACCATGTGATTTCCCTAACCATCCATGGATATTATAGGAATAATTAAGCGATTAACTAACTCCAATGTAAACCCATCCGCATCAGTATTGGACGTCAGAGCAGCTGACGTAGGATAAAGAGCGAGAAAGTCCGCATAAGCAGGAGGTTTGGGTTGATGGTTGGGTCAAACCGCTGTCCATGTCCAGTGTGAAACCAAGTCAAAGTTGACTTATTTTACCTTTGTTTTGATATGTAACTTATGTACTTATGCCACGAATGCAAGTTACGTAACAAGCGTACTTATTTTAACCCAAACCACAATCTTTTCCTTAACTTAACCAAGAACTTTTGTTGCTTAAACCTAACCAATGAAACCTAAAAACTAAGTAAGCCTAAATTGGAAGTTTATTTTGAAAACACACTGTACGCATGTTACGAGCGGAAACTGTACGTTTCCTGTGAACACGGAAGTTCCCAAGCATCAAGGCTGCTTCTGAGGAAATTCTGCAACCAACACCATCGCTTATTTCAATGTACATTTATGTATTTATTGTTAAATTGCTGAGTACTATGCACTGTTGTGATGTTTTAATGGACTTACATGCCAATGAAAGAACAATTCACTCAGCACTTTTATTACTGCCACTTTCTTACTGTAAGATATAATTTTAAGATGTATAATTGTTGTGTATTGTGTATATTGTTGTGTATAGTGTGTGTTGTCTTATATGGCAGTGTCACAGACAAATTTAAATTTTATGCAAATCTAATGGACAATAAAGTAATTTGAATCTGATTTGAAAAGACGTCCAAAACTGATGCTTGAGGTGTACCTAGAGCATCATGGTTTGAAGCATAGGGCCATTGAACAAGTGGCGGTATTGGACGTGTTGGGAGTTAAGAATGTATTGGATAGTTGGTTGTTATTTGGGTGATTTACAGTATGTAGCACAACTTCCTTAAACACTTTATTCTTTATCAAATATTTTTAACCACATCACCTAAGCTATATTAGTAAAAAATGATACGTAATCTCGATCTGATATTTTGTCAGTGGTTAGCATGTGCCATTATTTGCTAACAAAGAATTGCATCTCTCACAGTGTCAATGTATCCTCATTCGTCTATATCTTACGAAAAGTTATTCCTTATTTTTGGTGCGTTTTCCTACGAATGTCCAGCAACAGGTGTCAATTTCCGCTCATTACATGCATACAGTCTTTTCAAAATAAACTTCCGTCTTCACAGGAAACTACTTAGTTAGGTTTAGGCAACAAAACTATTGGTTAGGAAAAGATTGTGGTTTGGGTTAAGATAACTACAGAAGTGACTTAAAGTAACTTAAGTACCCAAGTAGTTAGGTCACAAATAAGTCAACGTCGACTTCTGGTTTCACACGGGATATGAACAGCGGTCTCCTGGGCAAAAGTCTGGTGTTTTTTGACGCACCCATCCACCCCGACCTCCTCCTGACACAGCGTTTGTCGCTCTTTATACTTCCTGGTTCACAATTACATGGATTACATACAAATTGATTTTGTGGGATGTATACGAATGACAGTGCATTACTTTTCATAGGTATAGCTACGAACGGTTTATGAGAACAACCTGACAGTTTAAACAGAATAATTCAAGACGCACCACCAAATTAAGTTCTACGCCCAATTTGCCTCGTCTGGGTTGGACTGAAGGAATGAAACCGCACATCTGATTCAATTAACAGTGTTGCACTTCCACTCTGATCAGGTAGATCAGTTTCCACTGCTCTGCCAATCAGCATTAAGCCCTTAATTGGATCAGAGGTGCCAGAATGCATTATAGGATAAACGATAACTCCTCATTTTTGAGGTCTATCTTAAAACAGTACTGACATGCCCATATGTACACTGTAAGGGTTATTGGTTGCTGTATAGCTCAAAATCTAAATGGATCTGAGACCTCAATAGTGTTATTAGTAACACGTCAACAAGTCAAAATATCTGCTTTGAAAAGTACATCCATTGGCTTGATCTTACTTATAGATAAAATCATACTTTAGCCTTTTAATGATGAAAATGACAATACTTCCCATAAGCCCGTATTTTTTGAAAGTCATGAGCGATCGTCTCATCAATCATTGATTTTTCTCTCAGATCGTGATGATGAATGGTTATTTTTGTTCAGAGGGCAGTCATAAGATTTAGGTCTAGATGAGTCAAAACCGTTGTGACAAAAAGAGGAGAAATCTTTCTACCCTTCTACATTTCCTTTTCTGTTTCAGCCTCTCGATACCTCACGCCCACATCCTTTCAGTGCAGTGTGTGTGCTGCAGTTTCTCGTCCTGATTTGGACACTGATTTCTACTCGAATACGTTTGTTTGATTTAAATTTAGCTGGGAGTTGCATGACCCTGCTGCAGTGCCTGCAGACGCTGTTTGGCCTCGACTGGGATTTTACTGGCTTCTTGTTTTCACTGTCTGTCTCTCTACTAGCATAATTCAGATTTGATTTCTCTCTTTGTTTCCTTTTTCTACCTGCTAGTTTGTTTTTAAGATATACTTGCTCTTACAGGCAGCAGGAAAGATGACAGAATTTGAGATGATTGGAAGCAAATGTGAGCATGATTCAAGATTTTTGGTTTAGATTATGTTTTTGTTAGTGTTTTGTGCTGTCTTCCACCATAATGGTACTTAAACTACTAAAAGGAAACCCGTGGGCCTTAGCATCAGGGATAGCAAATGTGAACCATCATAGCTTAACATTCAATTATTCATTTCTGAGAAAAACACAATTCTGTTTTTCAGTCATGAAGCCAAAAATGAATCATTGTAGCAGGAAATATGAACAACGCACGTTCAAAAACACCATGGAGGTCCAATTAAAAGTCTGATTGTAATCTTGATGCAAATTACAAAATCATGAATTTGTTTATGCATTGGCACAGTCCATGCTGAAATAATTTGGATAATCAGAAACATTAAAAGCCACTCAAAGAAAGAAAGCAACCCCTCTGTTCGGTGCCAAACACAATGGCTGGTTCAGCCAGTGGCTGTTTCAGAAGACCGTGCCATCTTTGCAGGGTTGGCACCAGAACAAATTAAACCGGGGGGTAAGAGGAGGGCCAATGTGTGAGTACAATACAAATGAAATCCACAGTATTCTTAGTTTACAGCAGGTACAATAAATATATGAGTGCTTAAAACACAACTACTTTATGCAAACAACAAGAATAAACAGTAAAAAAACTCAGTACAAACTGCTTCATAAAATCCACTGCGATTTGCAAACGAAAGCAAGGAAAAGCCACCGTAGCAACTGTCAAATTCAGTGTTAACAGGTTTAAATTGACAGAAATAGCCAACCAGGTTTTTTCCCCACTGTAAGTATAATTAACCGTTAACCAACAATAAGAAGTCTGACCGATTAATACTATCAGTTAAAACAGTTAAAAAATATATTATTGGGAGATGACTACACCACTCATTATCAAGCTAATGACCCAGAGACACCTATATGAGAGACAAACCCCCCTCATTGGATATTAATCCTCTTGACTGGTTGAAAGGTAATCAGACGCGGCCACTCTACCTACAGTAGGCGCTATCTCTGCGTTCCATTTGAACGGGTATATTCTTTGCTAAGGGTCTCACAGTCAACAGACTAACCCCACAGCATGTCGACATGTTGCTATTTCTGAATAAAAAACAGTGGGCAATTAATTAATATTGTGAAAAAAAAAAACATTTGTTGTATTCGTATTTTTTAATGGGTCACAGACATTCGTCCATTCTAAACACACCAAGCATGGATTTTCATCTGAAATTTATAAAAACTGATTGTGTGTTGTTCTTAGGAATGCTTGCACACCCCTGCGGGGAAAAAATATTCTGGCGGATGTTGATTTCAGGGGATTTCTGCCTGCGGAAATTCATGTCTAACCAATGAAATCCTTTGTTCCAACTGATCGCTGTCATTCTGCATAATAATTAGCCATGTGCTTATGTTTATTGCACAAAAAGTGTTTCGGGGCCTCGGAACAATGGCCGTTTGTTTCCAGGGTAACAGACTGTCGGACAAATGGGCTTTTTTCGGTCCAATGGGACATTTTTCGTGTTTTGGAATAACAATGGGCCGTCCCCTTCTCAGCACCCAATAATGTACGACAAATACTACTACCTTAACAAATAAATAAAAGACTATATATGGCTTGAGATCGCCCAGCAGCTGGGATACGATGAAGATGGAAATGGTAGCCGATATGCACTAATTTGGGGCCCAATTAGTTTATGTATTGTGGAGTTAACATTAGCACCTTCTCTGTCTGTGTTTTTGTTGTGTAAAGTGGACATAGGCATTATTAAGAAGGAAACAAAGGTCGGCTATCGTTCAGAAACATTTTAATTCTAAATAAATTAGCATCCCTATCAACGCTGCATCTTTGAATCAATTTAAAACATTTTCTGATAATCAAAATAATTTTATTATGCACCATAATGATTAGGAAGAAGTTCACATTCACATTGGTACATGTAAAAAGTTTAGTTGACACTAGAAAGGCATCCTTGGCTTCTCTTCTCATAATGTTAATTGGCATTTAACGGCACTTTATGAGAGCAGTCTTAGACTTTTAGTATTTGACATCCCTAGCCATCTTGTACCTGGAACACGCAGTATATGGAGGCGCTTCTTGGTTATATTGAGTTACTGTTAATCCTCCATCTCCGTTTAATTCTCAGGTTTCCTTCCACCTCTACCTTTAACTCACCGTTTGAGCAGATTAGTCTAATCCAAACACACACACACACACCTCCAACACCCACTCACCAACCCACCAACACCCACACTTCAAAGCACCGTCATGCACACACACACACACACACAGACACACACGTTCACTCGCACCCACACATTAGTCTAATCTCCTGTTCATACCTGCCAATGACTCACCCAAAATGGATCAGGGAGTGAGGGACTTTCTTATTTCCTCAGTGGCGGGGCAATAAAAACCACTTCATAGCAACACGCACACACACACACACACACACACAAACATGACACACACACAGCTCGGCAAGTCAAGCGGTTATCCATATTTAATGACGCACAGACAGCTTGACCTAGTATTGCTGGGCTCTGTGGTTTGTGTGCGTGTGTGTGGTGTTTTGTGCCAGTCTGAGAAAAGTGTGTGTTTCGTTTGTGTGTGCATCCTAAATAACGTGCGGTTTGCCAAAGCCATACTGAAATGAGTCATTTCCTGTCCGCTCACGCACACTGGGAGGATATCTAACACGCACCAGTGGACAAAAACATAATAAATCCACCTGAACATATTTCCATGTTTCCCATCACCAACACCTTAATGTATGACCATCTAGTTTGTTAGCCAGGTAGCTTGCTACTTAGCTGTCATGTCCAGATAGAGGTCATACTTTCACTCTGTGTCTCACTTTCATAATATTAGTCATTCATCCAGGCGCTCTCTCTCTCTCTCTGACATATAACACACTTTTCTTTCTGTGCCCTCTGTGCGACCTCCGTGTCTGTCTTCCCTCTGGGCCAGTGTTCGTCTGCCTCGCTCTTCTTCTGTAGCTACATCCATGCCAGCTGTTAAAGTGGCAGAAGAGGGCTGCCATCATTACACAGTCGCTTCAAAATTTGAATATACTATGATGACTGATTACATGTATACATTTCTAGTCAGCAGTGTAGTCCAGGATTACACACAATATTGTCGTCTTATCATTGTCAGGCATTTTTTTTTAAACTACGGGTCAACTGTTGCATCATACACTGCAGTATGTTAACCTACATTAGGCATCAGTGCTGTGGGAGCAACTGTATATATTATACATGTTGGTCATATGCAACTACTCTGCAATGTGCATATTTAAGGTGTAATGTAAAGCCAGGTTTCCACCGAGTAGTCCAGATCAGTTCACTTCGTTACACATTAGAAGGGTTATTTTTGTGTTTCCATTAACAAAGGTTGTGGATGGTACCAATAGAATTACTCCATTCTTGGTACCACCGCGGTCGAGGTTCCAAGTGAACTGAGCCGATACTAGAAGGTGGCGTCA
>CAKAKR010065035.1:50570-79118 GCA_916700685.1 Adelosebastes latens | reverse complement strand
AAAGTGACCTCGCCCTAAGAGAAGAAGAGTTACAGGTAACAAGAGCTGCACCTAATTTGTTCAACAGATTACATTTAGCTGTTTTTCATGCATTTATTGGAGGCTTTTCTAGCTACAGTATGTTCCCAGTCTTTAGCTGTACTAAGCCGTACAGATCAGCTAGCAGTCAGTAAACTCAACCAAAGAGATGATTCACTGCCTCCAGAGTGATTCAGAGTTGTCAGACTGTCATCAAACCTCACATGTGATGACAGGAATATGTGGCCAAAGCGACAGAGATCAGTCCCGAGCGGCAGCAGGTGACCGGCAGCACCAAGAGCATCGACACCGAAATCACTCGGCTGAAGAAGAAAATCAAGGTGTACGAGAGCAACCACGGCGATTACGAGCAGGTGATCAGGTGAGGCATCACAGGCTTTCTATAAACATTTGTGTTAACGTCAAAGTGAGAACAGAATTATTTTAGCTGTTTTTGCTGCTGGAGGCCCTGGCCGTAGTGCTGGGCCCGTCGGAGGGAAGGGAGGCACGAGAGAACCAGAACAGACTGTCAGACCCTGCTGCAGTAAAATGAGAGGTTTCCTAAAGGGAGTCTGGTGCTCGGTAACACTACCGCTTTTGTCCACAGGGACCGCCAAAATCAACACAAAATGATATTTTCTTGTAGTAGCTTCAAGTAACATTTTTAATGCAGGACCTTCACTTGTGATGCAGTATTTTTATAGTGTGGAAATTTTACTTTTAGTTAAGTAAAGGTTCTGAATATTACCTGATGTGAATTATTTCTCCACTCATGACCACAGTACTCATATGTAATCTTTGCAGGCCAGCTAAGCTAAACAGCTATCTAATGCGGAATTCACACCAGAGCAGTGGCAAAGTGGGACGTGTGGCAAGCTGCCATGCAATGTCTATGAAAAGCTGTGGCGGCTGCTCTTGAGCTCAGCGAACTGCTTGATTCTGCGGCCAAATAAAAGTTGGGAAAAGTTTAACATTTAGCGACGAAGTGCGGCCAGATAGTGCCCGCAGTCAATTGGTAAACAGATCCTGAAACCCCTGTGACATGTTGACCTATGTTACAAAGAATTTCTTCCCGCCTTAAATACACTTTCCAGCCACAGAAAAATTTAACTATTGCAGCGAGTCGCACTTCGCTGCTGCCTGGTGTGAATTCGGAGTTGGATCATTTACTGTTTGTAGCAAGACTTATTAGTTTTATTTTAGTTAGAAGAAGAGTTTAAGGAGTCTTCTAGCTTCTTTCTGTCTGTCAGAGATTTCTTCTGCCACTGACAGTTTTTCTTACTTTATACTTCAATCCCGATCTGCCCGTCGGCCATCACTAAATCATTTTCTGGCCTCGTTTTCCACACTACACGTGAAGGCTGGAATCAGAAAAATTTAGGCTATGTCATTTTCTGCCCTCATTAGGGAGTACGCTGAGGCCCTCGCTCTCTACAGAGAGAAAACCAACCAAGTGAGAGATCTGCGGAGGTTCATCGATCAACTCGAAAACATCATGTCAGACAGGCAGAACAGATACAAGATAATGCGTAGGTAAATAACGGTCTACTAAGTTTGAAAAACAATCCAGAAATACATGATTTTAATTGGCAGTGGAAAGTCCTGCTTCTCTCTGATTCTTTCCTTTTCTTCTTCGTAAAGGTCTCTCTCTGTCAGATGCAAGTTATACTTCAATAACTTTATGATAAAGCTGAGCTGCTGCGGCTCTATGATCTTTGATCACAACAACGAGACACTCTCAATCTCGGTAAGTCTGTTTTATATGTTTTTTTCTTCTTAGAAAGGTCGTTCCTGTTTGTTTGTTTGTTTGATGGTTGAAGTGTTATGTTTTGTTTAATAATGGAAATAGAATTAATGAGATATTTAATTTAACCAAATCACATCATATTGAAGAAAAAAGATGGTGTTTATCGCCAAAGACTTGAAGGTAACGACGGCCTAAACACAGTTTAATTTTAAATTAAGATGGGGTATCTGGTAACCATGGCAACATCCCTGGTTCCACTCCAAAGATCATCCCTCCCCTCTCTCTCCCGTCAGTTCCTGTCTCTACTCATAAATGCCCAAAAACGTCTTGAACCAAAAAAAACTGGAACCTGCAACATGCACTATACCTGTTTATTACGTTTCCAGGTTGTCCGTCTGTACGGTCCATTCTTGTGAACACGATATCTCAGGAACGCCTTGAGCGAATTTCTTTAAATTTGTCACCAACATCCACTTGGATTCAAGGATGACCTGATACGATTTTAGTGGTCACAGGTCAAAGGTCAAGGTCACTTTGACCTCACAAAACACGTTTTTGGTCATAACTCAAGAATTCACATCCTTAATTATGACAATTTCACATAAATGTCCAGTGCCAGTTTAAGGCACAGGGCATAAGGGCGGTCACCCAGGGTGCCACCTTCTGGTTGTTCTGGCTGGTCGCCCTTTAAATATGGCGGTGGACATCCTTCCTCATTTTCTGCATTGAGGTAACAAATGAACAAAGAAAAAAATACACTTTTCACCCCTGTAACTCTCTTTCTGACTCTGTTTCATCTGCTCGGCCGCACTTATTTGTTAATAAAAGTGTAAATTGTAATGAAACTGACTAAACACTTTTAAGACAACAATATCAGGGACTAATTGTTTAATAAAAATCGTAATTTTTGTCCTAAAATATTGTGATGTCTGAAGAGTGTTGCGGTTTACGGGGCTAGGGTTCTGGGGGGTTGAACCTCCAAATCCGAATTTGGCCTAGGGCACCAAAAGGGCTGAGCCGGCCCTGCAAATGTATTTTATTTATGAAAAAAATACTCAATACAAGTAATACACAAACCTGTTCTGGCACATGTGAAGGTGAAGCCTCCGGGCAGGGAGGATGATGGCGTGAGTGACATGAGGTCGCTGTCTGGTGGCGAACGCTCCTTCTCCACCGTTTGCTTCATGCTCTCCCTGTGGGAGATCACCGAATCGCCCTTCAGATGCCTCGATGAGTTCGACGTCTACATGGTGAGCGCACAGAAATATCAGAAACACATTTTGTATAAAAAGATTAATGTAAGTTTGACCTTCACTCACTTTGATTAACTCTATTTTTAGGATATGCACAATCGCAGAATCTCTCTGGATCTCCTCCTGGAGTTGTCAGAGCGGCAGCGCCTTCGACAGTTCATCTTCGTCACTCCCCTCACCACCAGGTGCCGCTCTTCTTAATGTTTCTCATGCTGTCCTTTCTATAACCTGAACCTTTACATTTCACATAACTGACTTTTAAATCTTTGTTTCCTGCATGGCAGCTAAAGCGTGCCATCAGATCAATTATAGATTTTTTTAATTGTGGCTAATTAAATAATAAATTGTAATAAATAATTGCGATTATTTATTCAAAATTTAAACAAAAACAAGGGAAAAATAAAAGTAATATACTGATTAGTAATTTAGTCAGTTTCTAATTCAATTTTCTGACTTTAACTTTTGTATTTTTAACTGATTTATGAAATCATTTAAGAAACTCTTTTAAAGATTACCGTTTGTTACTTATCAATATATCTTTCTATCATTATATATAGAAATAATTTATAAATTATCATAATTATAATTATTAGTGCTTTACCAGTGACCAACCTCTGTTTTTGAAAAGTGAAGCCAAATTGGAAGTGCCTAAACTTGCAAAAAGAAGTCTGATTGTGTAGAAGTCTATGAGAAAATGAGCCTACATCTCACTTGATTTATTACCTCAGTAAACATTGTAAAAGTGAGTTTATGGTCTCAATCGCTAGTTTCAAGTCTTCTTCAATACAGCATGATGTTCATTTAGTAAATTATGGTCCCATTTAGAGTCAAATAGACCATAAAGCAGGGTATGCTTTAGGGCGTGGCTACCTTGTGATTGACAGGTCGCTACCACGGCGTTGTCCGGCCTGGGTGTTGTCCGTGTTTTCGTCTTAGAACTTTAACCCTTTCACAGTGTGTTTTCAGTTCATGAAAGTTAATTGTAACATTTTGGTTGCCTAAAAATGTCTTATTCAGCGTTCGATTGGACTTAGCTCCACTCTCTCGTATCACTTCTGGTTCCAAAAAAACAAGATGGCGACAGCCAAAATGCTGAGCTTGAGTCTTCAAAACCGTTGTCCACAAACCAATGGGTGACGTCACAGTGACTACGTCCACTTCTTATACACAGTCTGTGTGCTTTACCAATAGAGTTAGCTGCATCATTTAAATACTAATTTAATAAATAATTTAAATAGTAATGTTTCTATTATCACAGTGCCACGCTGCAGCTGCAATATTCTTCTACATACTTTGGCATTTCCTGTTGTTTGTCTTTTTCACTGTGTGTCATTAATGTTTGATAACTAATCAAATGTTGGTGGTTTGTGTCTTTCAGCAATCTGCCCAAAACCAGCCTCATCAAAATCCACCAGCTTCAGGATCCGGAAAGAGTTCGTAGTGAAACGATGGATGAAGATGTTTGAACTGAGCGCTTCTGAGTGACCGAAACATAAAAAATGACAGAAACAAGGATGAATGTTTATGTGCCTAGTCGCTGTATATTATAGTATTGCTGTATGTGTTTGGGAGTTTTGACCTTTCACATTTGTTTGTTGGCTGGGATGAATTCATGAATGTGTTGTGAAACCTAATAATTGTGTTTTTACAGTATATGTTGCCAGGACACAGAGGTATGTTAGTTTGTCAGATTATATTTTGCTGGTGTGTTTGGGTGTAAAAAGCATTACTGCCTCTAGGGGCCGCTAGCAAGACTCATATTCTTCATATTACAATTTTTAATATTTATCATCCGTTGTAAACATTTTGGGCATCACAATCATAGATACGTAGATACCGCATTGGCAGCTTCAGGCCGTTGCTCGGATACGTCAGCGTCGCCGCCATATTGGGGAGGTCAGGACCGGCCTGTAAACACATACAAGTGAACGGGGGAGTTGCCGTTTTTCTGGATAAAAAGCACTATAACGTTCACATTTCTCAACCGATTTCATGAGGATTTATGATCTACGAGGAGTAGAAAAAGAAAGTTTTGTCTCCAGTTACTTAAAATCTCGATACTAGGCTATAATCCCTGCTAAAGGCTCAAAAGAGTGTGTTCACTTGTATGTGTTTACAGGCCAGTCCTGACCTCTCCAATATGGCGGCGACGTTGACAAACGACTCAAAGGCTAATGCGGCGTCTACGTATATATATATATCTACGATCTCAATAACATTATAGTTATAAGTGGAAGTGAGGAGGATTGTATTTATCTCATTAGTAGCCTCTGCTGGTGTGGCAACGATAATGATGTCCTGGTGGTCAAAGATAGTGTTACTATAACTGGGAAGCCACTGGTCTGATTCCCACCTAATCACTCTTAAGAAAGAAAACAAATCTCTCCTGAGTCAATCAACTAATCATGAGTTCTCAACTAAATAATGTAGCAGTAGTGAATAATGCAGATGTTCAAAACAACACAGAAGTTTGTGTGTTGTTTGTCAAAAGTCGTGCACTGTAAGATGTTTAAGATTATAGTGTTATAATTTGCTGTTTGTGAACAGCTGGTAAGATTAAACATGTGATTAATGAAAATGCAACAAAACTACTTAGTTAGGTTTCGTAAAAAAAACATCATGGTTTGGCTTAAAATAACTACAACATTGAAACAAAACAAAACCAAAACGTAAAAACCACTTAGCTAGGTTTAGGCAACAAAACTACTGGGTTAGGTTTAGTAAAAAAAACATCATGGTTTGGCTTAAAATGACTATGACATTGAAACAAAACAAAACCAAAATGTAAAAACTACTTAGCTAGGTTTAGGCAACAAAACTACTGGGTTAGGTTTAGTAAAAAAAAAAAGCATTACGGTTTGGCTTTAAATTTCGTAAAAACAAAACGAAAACGCAAGAAATGACTACGTTTCACACGAGACACAAACATCGATCTCCTGGGGGAAAAGTCTGCGGCCGTCAGCAGACTTTCATAGGTATTTGTGATATGTAAAAGACAAACGTAATCCACAACAAAATACGTGTCCTTCCAAGCGTAGTTGAGAATTCAATTTAGTTGTATGGGAACGTAATTTTCTGAAAATACTGTTGCCAGTATTCTGATTATATGATGATGTGTTTGGATCACTGGACTTATTGTCTCTGTTAATTTTAGGGTTGTAGTAATATAGCAAATAGTTGACATGATTATATGGCAATTATTATATGTAATTAATGATATTATATTTTGAAAGTTGATAATATGAATGCACTTGTATTGTGTTTTTTAAAAAAAGTACAGTATCTTTTAAAAATGTTACACCGAAAATGTTTTACAGTTTGATATTTTTGTTTAGTTTTACCTCAGGAGTCTGGTACAAGAGACTCAGGACTCTATGCAACCTGTCAGTGTTAATACTTTTACAAGTTTGATCATATTTGGGCTCTGTGACATAAACATGTACACTCTTTCTCTCCAGTTCTCACCCTTGTTAAAACCGTTCATCTAGCAGTCGTTAACTGCTTTGAAGAATCATATTCACTGTTACAATAAATTTCGGATAATCTAAACAGTTTTTTGGTCATACTTGTCATACATACATGGCTATCCATTCATGTGTTCCATCCATTCATCCACATCAACACATATATTCAACGCATTCTTAAAGGGGACATATCATGCTCATTTTCAGGTTCATACTTGTATTTTGGGGTTTCTACTAGAACATGTTTACATGTTTTAATGTTGAAAAAATACATTATTTTTCTCACACTGTCTGTCTGAATATACCTGTATTCACTTTCTGTCTGAAATGCTCCGTTTTAGCGCCTATCTCTTTAAGAAACCCTCCTGAAAAAGCCCAGTCTGCTCTGATTGGCTTGAGAGAAGAATATGGTGCATCTTTGCAAAGGTAGCTCTCAAGCTGTTGGCGATATATTCTAATGAGCCTGCATGTGACATATGAAGGGGAGCCAAATCTGATTGGCTGTTTGAATCACATGTTTTCTGATCTAGACAGCCCACAAAAAACTGACTGGGTTACCTTATGTCACAGTTTGTGGGTTGGTAGACACTCCAGATACCCAAATGTATGAGCACAAGCACTGAGAAAGTGAGTTTTTCCATGATATGTGTGGCCCTGTTCAGACCTGGTGTTAACATGCATCCTCAGTGATCGGATCACAAGTGGACAGCTTTAAGTACAGGTGTGAACGCACTCAAGACGCAATGAAGACGCATTGAGATCCGATCATTCAGACCACATTCAGAGTGGTCTGGGCCACATATGGCCACATTCTTTTAGTAGTGTGTATGTGTCCTGGGCCACATTAAGGACCGCCTACTCAATTGATGTCCCGCTTGGATCCGCGGCGTCTCACTGCGCTCCTCATTTTAATAGACAGGCAGACGTGAGCGCTTGTCTGCCTCGCTGCCTTGAAACGGCCTCTGTGATCTACTGTATTCTTTCTGTACAACTGTATGTTATTAAAGTATATCTTATTTATAGGCTACATATCTACAGACTATCAGACGAGGCACGCAGATTGCATTATTATCATTCTGTCGGAGATTTATTGGTGTTTTTGTTCCGATGCTTTGCACGGAGCTGACACCCACTCGCTCTCTCTCATCCCCGGCTCTCTGAAGCTCTGTACCCCGCTGTTGCCTGGCAAAGGCAGCGGTGCTGGTGGCACGGAGATTCCCGGGGACCACCGGTACAATAACCTTATATTTTGATGTCAATAAAATGTACCCAGATTTGCTATTGTCTAGGCTATTACTACTGACATTCATGTAGTATTACGTCACAAAGTCTGCTGTATTAGCCGTGTGTTTACTGCATGTTTATTTGCATATAGAGCGGGGAAGTGAGATCGGATCACAAGTGACGTACTGGAGACGCATTCTAATGCCAGGTGTGAACAGACTTACTTAAATCTATCCACTTGTGTTCAGATTACTCAGGACGCATGTTAATGCCAGATCTGAACAGGACCTCTGTCCCCTTTTAAAGTCTGCAGCGGTGTGGTCTTCATTTCCAAATTAATTACACCTTTACACCGTGTCTTTTGAAAAAGCCTTGGTGATGGTTTATTCATTTTAATCACTACAGAATAAATTTTGGGTGCAACACATGCCACATGTATAAAAGAATACAGTCACTTGTATTATGATTTTTCCATAGTTGATATAAACATTTACGAGACAAAGAATCTGACATAGTGACCGGACTGAAATGTATAAATAATGTAGACTTTAATAATGTGCAGGTTGGTTTCAGTTATGTTATAGACCGAACAGTGAAAAGCTTCTACAACCTCCACTACTGTGTGTGGACTACAAGCAGACACTCAGTCCGTGCTTGCATAGCCTAGAAATGGGGAAGCAAAACTGTTGAAAGAGACTTTCCGCAATAACTTTAACCCACATCCATCGGCATCCAGTCGCCGTCTCGCACTGAAGCGCTCTTTCAAAAGCTTTATCAAGCGCCTCTCTTGAGGGTCCTGCATCTTTAATGATTGTTGCAAACGGAATAGAAGATGAGACCTTTCAATAAAAAGTTTCTCTTTTACAAAAAAGTTTTATACGTAGGAATGCAGTGTGTCTAGTAAACATATAAGAGGCCTTTTTTTCCTCCCTTTTTTTTTTTGCTGCATTGGAAGTGGAGCCCCTCTCGCAAGGTCCCCGGCCCAGAGAGCGAGCTCCCAGCAGTAAGGTCAAACGCCGAGACTGTACTCATTTTGCAGTGCTCTTCCTTTCTGTAAACATATTGATATGTACTGAGTTATTTAAGTCTAAATCATATAAGCAGCCTGAAAAAGTAGCCAATTTTGGATCATCGTGGGGAATAATGAGTACTGCGCCTAATGACAGCTGTAATTTTGGCCTTTCCTCTCTAGATTAAGCGGCAGCAGTACGATAATATAATAAAGGAAAGCTGCTCCAATATCTTTCTGCTCATCCCAGAAGCAAAACATAATGTTTATGTGAAAGCTCTCCCTCGGAGATTAGCCCACAACTGCAATCCAAATATCTTCAAAAAAAACTCAAGTGTCACACATACACGTGTACCAAATGGAGGGAAGCATGCTCCCACATTACTGGAGTTGAACTAACGGTCTGATGAGTCACATACTGTACATCCCATGCAACAATACTAAATGAATTCCATTAGGGTTTCTCTTTTATAACCACCTAAAGATGCAAAAGGTAAGAGATTATATTTTTTTTGACACGTAATATATGCATGCAAAGAACCTACTCTTCTTGGTTCCATCGTGTGAAAACATCTGGAACAGACAGGAGCCTCTCTAGTCTCCAAGAGCTCAACAAGTCTGGATAGTAGAGACAGTTACAATTATCATAGGAGTTATTGTTTTGTTACTATTATGTAAAGCGTACAGTAGTAGCAGCAGTAAACACTGGGGATCCTAAATACTGCAGGAACATAATTTAATGCAGTGCTCCACTGATATACAAGCTAAGGTTGAATGGGAATGTATAGGGTTACTGTGCACAAATCACATTGGCATGTTTTGAAATAGAAATGTATGATATCTTATAGCTATATTCAAAATTATTCAGCATTTGACATTCTCATGCATACAACCACAAGAAGCGAGTCCATTGAAAAATAGTCCAAGCATTGTTTGTTTTTTTCCTGTGGAAATGGCAGAGAACCTAATGAGACATTAAAACATGTGCTGCTGTCCAGAGTGTGTGGATTACAGACGGGGAGAGGAGCGAGCAAGGGGGGGGCTCACTTCTGCATGTCACACTGCAGCAGCAGCACGATGGACGGGTCGCTCTTCGCCGCCTCCTTGAACTCCTCCAACGAGATCTGGTCGTCGTTGTTCTTATCCATTTTGCCGAAGATCTTGTCCACCCTCTGCTGTGGTGTCAAACCGTCCTCGTTCATCTTCATCATGATCACAGTGCCCACCATTTTGTAGATGGCCTGTGGGTGAGGGAGGCGCAGCGAGAAATTAGCAGAGGATTGGTTCTTATGTAATCCGTTGAAGCCTACATGTGTGCATTTGTTCATCAGCGATTCCCAACCAGGGGTACTTGGATCATGGGGCGTACTTTTGCAGTTGAGAAAGCTCAACTAATTAAAGGAACGGTGTGTAGCACTGAGGGGGATCTATTGGCAGAAATGGAATATAGTATTCATAACTATGTTTTCTTTAGTGTATAATCACTTGAAAATAAGAATCGTTGTGTTTTCGTTAGCTTAGAATGAGCTGTTTAGAAGCAAAGAGACGAAACTCTGGTGTTTTTTGACAACAGCCGCTGCCGCCATTTTGGACCAAAAACGCTTATTTTCTCATTCAAAGCCTATCGCTCCTTTGTGGAGCATAGGCCGTTGACCACAGTCTGCCCGAGTCTTTTGTCCTGGGCTTTCCTCTCCAGTTGTTTCCATGTCAGCCCGCTCTGTTTGATGTTCGTGTCAAGGTCCCTGCACCAGGTGTTCTTGGCCCGGCCTCTCCTTCTTTTGCCTTGTGGGTTCCATCTAAGGGCCTGCCTGGTGAAAAAGCTTATTATATTTATAATATTTTATTAACCATTTTGGTAGAATATGACAATAGAATAGAAATTATTTTGTTTTACTTTTCTATGGCACTTTTTAGGCGGACGTTTTACTGGTGTCCATAGTCCAAAATGGCGGTAGCGTAGCTTTGTTGGTGGGCGCTGATGTTGCAATGGAACAAACAATTGACTTTCACTTCTTGGCAATATACGTTCTTTGATTTATATCTCCATAGGGAGCAGGTCCTCTTCACGGAGCTGTCCGCCATGTTCCTACATTAGTCCAGAACAGACAAACCAAACACTGGCTCTAGATAGGACCATTCGCATTTTCGTGTTGGCCACCGTAGTTCTCCTACATGCAGTTTCCGTTGGTTGCAGTCCATAACCTCACCACTAGATGCGGCCAAATCCAACACACTGCACCTTTAACTCAACTAAACCACACAAACTAAAACATAGAAGTTGTGATTTATTTAGAAAATATATTTGAATTTTTTCCACATATGTGTGTTAAGGAAAATAGGATTACAAATTGTTGTGATGCTGTATATTTAGCTGCCAACCTGAGTCAGTTGTAACACATCAACACTGTGCGTTGCTATTAAGAGTGCATGAAAACTAGTTAGCAAGCAGAAAAGTTGAAATAGTGAGCTAAAGGTCAAGAATAAACAGCTTAAATAGCTAAATGTAAAGGATAAATGGTTGAAACGTCCAGCTTTTGCCACTCAAAGTGGTAACAGTATGAATGGTAGGCTTAACCAAACCACTTAAAAGTGCTAAATTCCAAATTCAGAGCATTAATGCTCTGAATTGAAACAACTATTTGCTATGCAAAGATATAGTGGAGTAATGGCGTCTTGAGCAGAGAATGAAGCCTGATTGTATAAAGTCTATGAGAACATGATCTTACTTCTCACGTGATTTATTACCTCAGTAAACATTATAAACATGATACATGAGCATGATGTTCATTTAGTAAATTATGGTCCCATTTAGAGTCAAATAGACCATAAAGCAGGGGATGCTTTAGGGCGTGGCTACCTTGTGATTGACAGGTCACTACCACGGTGTTCCGCGTTTTCGTCTTTAACTCTTTCACAGTGTGTTTTCATTTCATGAAAGTTAATTGTAACATTTTGGTTGCCTAAAAATTTCTTATTCAGCGTTCGGTTGTACTTAGCTCCACCCTCTCGTGTCACTTCTGGCTGCATAAAACCAAGATGGCGACAGCCAAAATGTCAAACTCTGCGAGAACTTGCAAAATGTGCAAAAACTCTTGCGAGACTCGCTGCCTGATGACCTATCCTAACCTTAACTAGTCGGGGTCGATGCCTAACCTTAACCATCTCACAAGAGTTTCCCAAATTGTGGGTAACCTTCTAGACATGGCCCCAAAAAAACAAGATGGCGACGGCCAAAATGTCGAACTCAGGCTTCAAAACGGTAGTCCACAAACCAATGAGAGATGTCACGGTGACTACATCCACTTCTTATATACAGTCTATGCTCCCGACCCACAACATCGTCGCGGAAGCATAGCACCCCAGTTCCCCCTCAGGTTAACACTGTTAGCTCTGTCAGCTGTTATCGTTGTTTGAACTGTTTGTGCTGTTAGCACCGTTAGCAGCTAGCCACCAGCTCAGCCATCGCCATGTTGAGAGCTGTGTGGAGGCAATCCCTCAATCATATTTATGCTCTAACTTTAAAATTTAGCACATTTAACATTGATAATTCAATCGTTTGAAAAAAATATTGCAACAGTAACCACTTTTATATAATTAATAGTGTTAAATAACATCTAATCAAGTCAAAACAACGTATTTGGAACATGACGGATGGTGCCAAAGAAGGGAAACTTTATCTAAGAGGGAGTAGAGGTTGAGAAGCACGGATGCAGATGCACACACCACATTTATCACTACAAGAATTGTCAATATACTCCTATATCACTGCGACATATCAGATTTACTATACTGATTGTGCTTCCAGAAATGGCACAATGTAATTCAATACAACTGCATATCTGTCGTTATGAAACTGCTTCTGCACTCAAGGCATTGCAGGTGTGCAGGGGACTGATAACAACCAAAAAAAAGCCAGTCCCCTGATGAGCGAGGAGCTTAATGACTCGATAATCCCTTACCTCGATTATCTCCAGCATCTCCACTCTGGTGATTTTGCCGTCACCATCCAGGTCATACATGTTGAAGGCCCAGTTGAGTTTCTGCTCAAAGCTGCCGCGGGATGTGATGGACAGAGCGCAGATGAACTCTCGGAAATCAATGGTCCCGTCTCCGTTTTTATCAAAGGTCCTGAAGGCGTGCTGTGCAAATTTTGATGCATCGCCGTAAGGGAAGAACTGCAAAATGTGGGAGAGATGTGTGCGTTCAATAATTCAACCAGGGCTTTAAAAAGACTTACTAGGGCACGATTACATGTTGAGATGATAAAAGAAGAAAGGCGGCGGTTCACACAAACCTTGACATAAAGCTGCTGGAACTCATCCAGATTCAGCCTGCCAGTGGGGCAGTCTTTCAGGAAGCCTTTGTACCACTGCTTCAGCTCGTGTTCATTAAACTCCGTGTTCTTCACCAGATCCTCCATCACCTCGGGAGTCAGCTTGCTGTTCTGCTTTCCCATGATTCCTGTGGTGCAAGAACACGTGAATAATGCATTTATTTATGCCTGAGCGATGGCAGTATGCACATCTCCAGCGTTTTTATTTTCACTTCAAACACGAGTACAGAGTAAATGTGTGTGTTTTTTTGGGAGGGGGGGTTGGAGTAGGCAGCAAATATTTCCCTGGTGCTCTTGTTCTATTTCTGTCCCCCCCTCTCAGCCTGCCTGTGCCGGTCTGTGGCCCGGGTTTAGCACTGACCTGGATCATCTCTGTCAGAGCAGATCCAGTTCATTAAATGTTCGATCGTTGCTATCAAGTTTCCACTGCAAACACTGTCCTATAACCTAACAATGACAACAAAGCCTAGTTGTAAGACGGGGCACTGCTGCAGCAAATCCACAGACCTGAGCGAGGACGGGAAGCACACAGCTGTAATCTGGATCAGGCGGGGGAATGTATCTTATAATAGAGTCGTCTGTATATAATATAGTGTTTAAACCACACAAATCAGCCTGGATTATCCACACTATAGTGAAGTAGCAAATCATGACAACTTGTGCAAAACACACCAGAGCAGCCTGATTCATTAATTATTGACTCATGATGTGGCAAATGACATAAAAGTGGCCAAGAATGCGTCAATCCTTCGATACATAATTTAACAAATGAAACAGCAGAATTACATATTTGCATAACAGAGCACAGGCCATTGTGGGAACCACCACCACCACTTGAGACCAACATATGGTTCACACATCTCTGCAGCAGCAGCAGGCTGGATGGACAGCTCCTCCAGCAGACAGACAGCACTGCATTGGCTCAGGCCTTCCACAACAAACAGCAGAAATGTGCTGCAGCCAAAAATCAGTGCAAAAAAACCACAGCCTTTTAATATGCACCTGCATGCGTGTCATATAACCAATCCTGACCAGCACGGTTGGTTATTATAGGAGCAGATCTTTGGTATAATGTGTGAAATGCTTAACAGTGAATGACCTTGAGGACAAACATTTTTTTTTGCAGTTTCGCAGAGCTGAGAGAAAAAAAAACAGCTCGCCATCATCATCATGCAACTGCGGCGTTTTGTTTTTTAGAGAGACACATAACGCACAAGGCCACAGGTATATGAATGACTTTCTGCACTAAAACAGAGATGCTGTTTTATTTCACGCCTTGTGCAATGACATCCGAGTTAATGCTATTAAAGCTAACCGCCTCCTGTGAGCAGAGAGATGGAGCAGAGAGGAGGAGAGAGATGGAGAGACGCTGCTGCAGCTGCATTCCGATGGAAACGACGCAGTGAATGTTTGCAGATCCTGCTCCTATAATGACATCTTTACATGCGCATTGGTGCAAAAAAAAACATGCAACAATGTCATACAGACCTATTTATAAAACACAAAGAAGCTCTCCACTCGGTGCCACCAAAAAGGCGCGTAAAAGTCAATTAATTGTGCAAAATCTCGATGATCTTAATTCTCCCTGGCTGTCTTATTTCCATGCAAGACGCAGTGGCTTTATGTTTTTAAGGGATGCGCAGGTGCATCTCTCTCTCTATCTCTCTCTGTGTGCTCATTCATTCAAAACACACGGAAAAAAATATGAACAACACAAATTTTCATTCACCGACCGAATGGGAACATCTAACACATGACACATCTGCAGGCGATCACTCCTTACCTTATTATAGAGCCTATATTTGGTGAATCTCTCTAAAATCTGCTCTGGCTCTTCTTCTGCAAAACCCCCTTTCCGATTGAAAACGTTTTTGCAACAAAAAAAGGGGGATTATTTTCGACAATGCTCGCCTCCTTTAAATGAAAAACACACCCAGCTAATGAAAATTTCTGGATGATTTTTTTTTCCCGACGTTATTCCAGATGAGGCGCAGCAGGGACCGATCCCACGCCAGTCTGGTGATGGTGATGCGACTTACAGGAGCGCGGCGTCACCCAGTGTGCATCATCACAGCCTCTGAGCAGAAGTTCACTGTTCACTCTGATGGCTCGCCTTCGGGTTCAGCTGGATCCTGCGTTAAAAACCGGATCTCTCATCGTGATGAGGATGATCAGCAGGAAATTTCATCAGGAAATTAAAAAAAAAAATTACAAAAAATTTTGGCCCCTGATGAAATCAGGAATTATATTCATTAAGGAAAGTGAAATGTTTTAGTTGTATTGTCAATGAACGTGGCTTATAAGAAGAAGAATGGAATTTAATTACAGTACTAGAAGTACTGAGAAGTGAAGCCAATGCTGAAGTGCCTTAAATATCCAGCAGGGGGCGACTCCTCTGGTTGCAAAAAGAAGTGTGATTGTATAGAAGTCTATGAGAAAATGAGCCTACTTCTCACTTGATTTAATACCTCAGTAAACATTGTAAACATGAGTTTATGGTCTCAATCGCTGGTTTCAAGTCTTCTTCAATACAGCATGATGTTCATTTAGGGTCAAATAGACCATAAAGCAGGGTATGCTTTAGGGCGCGGCTACCTTGTGATTGACAGGTCCATCACAGCCTCTGATCAAGAAGTTCACTGTTCACTCTGATGCTCGTCGCTTCGGGTTCAGCTGGATCCTGTCACGTTAAAAACCGGATCTCTCATTGGGATGAGGATGATCAGCATGAAATTTCATCAGGAAATAAAAAAAAGTTTTTTTTTTGGCCCCTGATGTTAAAAAAATTCACCATAACAAAAAATCAGGAATTATATTCATTAAAGGGACTGTTTGTAAGAATCAGAAATGCTTGTTAACAGCGACACCTGTGGCCGTTAAGTCAACGAAAGTCAGCGTAGGGTTCGCGCTTGTGCTCGCTCTAAATAGACATGAACGAGCATCGCTCAAAACAGTGAGGCGACACACGTCAGCTAAAACCACAATATCACTCTATATTTCACCTGCTTGGCAGTAATGTTAGCTGACCAGACAAAGGTCTCTCCACGAATCACTGCTGATCCTAGTGTTGGCTTTTCCTGCTTCAGAATCCGGGGCTGAAGTAGGAAAAGCGGGTCGGTGCCTGGGCTGAAGCAGGAAGAGAAACGTTATCGTCTCCCGACCGCGGCTGAAGGGAGACACCGGCACCCGGTCGGAGGCGATAACGTTTCTCGCTGTGGAGCCCCGTCACTTCACAAGACGCGGAAAACCTCTGTTGGTCTGGAGGAGCTGCAGCAGTTATTTCTGCACAAACGTCCACTGTACATTCACTAGATATTCTCAGAGCTACGAAGTCTTCTGCAGTGTGTAGTGTGCGTGCATGAACGTGAGGTGGAGTGAGAACGCGCGCGTTGTGTGAGTGAAGACAAGCAGGCAGAGGAGCAGTCTGAACAGCATAGCCATAAGCGAGCGCGTATATGCGAGCGCGCATACGCGAGCGCACATGGGACACCGACCCGGTAGATTTATACCTCTAAAAAGTTACAAACAGTCCCTTTAAGGGGTGTAAATGTTTTAGTTATATTGTCAATAAACGTGGCTTATAAGAAGAAGAATGGAATTTAATTACAGTACTAAAAACCAATAGCCAACCAGGGGGCCTCTAAAAGCCCCATGTTCACTATATGTATGCAGAGCATGTGAGCAACCACTGGGTCTGAGAAGTGAAGCCAATGCTGAAGTGCCTTAAATAGCCAGCAGGGGGCAACTCCTCTGGTTGCAAAAAGAAGTCTGATTGTGTAGAAGTCTATGAGAAAATGAGCCTACTTCTCACTTGATTTATTACCTCAGTAAACATTGTAAACATGATACATGAGCATGATGTTCATTTAGTAAATTATGGTCCCATTTAGAGTCAAATAGACCATAAAGCAGGGGATGTTTTAGGGCGCGGCTACCTTGTGATTGACAGGTCGCTACCACGGCGTTGTCCGGTCAGGGAGTTGTCCATGACAACTGTAAATACGAAAGAATGTAAATACGCTTATTTCCTTAAATGTGAAACTATTACATTAACAGCTTTTTTTTTTTCTGTCGATGTTGGACTTAAGCCGTCCACACATGATCAGTGGTCAAATAGCTCTGTGCTGGTTGTGCCATTGTTTTCCTATAGGGAGAGCCGTGCCGCACGACTTGGCGGAAGCGCTACCCTTGGTGTGGCGCAACGCTCGAAAATGCCACAGAAAGCTGCGCTCAAATTTCTTCAACTCTGACCTTGGTTGTCACTGACCTTTCAAAGCGCAAAAAATGATAACAGCTGCAACTGTTATGTTGCCAAGAAACAGTGAATGGCGTTCCTTGTGCTCTTTTTGATGTCATAATATACCTGCGCTACACTTTGACTTTGCAAGTCTCTGCGCCCGACCTCAAGGTGAGCAAAGAGCAAATTTCTTATAATGTAAAGGCAGCTTCAGCTATGTTGCATACTCCTAAACTAATTTATGTTACACAGCAGACCTGGGGTCAGGTCATATTGTAGGATAAGTAGATTGATATTGTAGATAGGATGCTCAATCACAGCAGCTCATTTTTTCCCTGTAGCTCCCAAGCTCATTGATCCAGACATGACTAAAATCATACCATATACCATTCATTTGACTCAATCCTGGTTATGATACAAGCACATGCCCAGAAAATTTGTGAATTTGACCAGAATTATATGTTCTAATGTGGGATGACTGGACAGCCGATTAGACTGTTGTCAGGCTATTACATTTATTAAATTATCAGTGGCTATAAGTCCCATAGATGTGGCTCAGTAGGGGCCGACTACACCCACTAGTAGGTTTTATCATCTATTCACATGGTAGATCACCGAAATAAGGTATAAAAGAAGACGACAGCGACCTCTAGCGACCGTAGTAAATATTACAGGAGCAGAAGAGGAAGTCAGGCGCTCTATTATAGACAGTGTGAAACTCCATAAAGGGTGGAGGATGGGGAAGATGGATTGGACACAAAACACAGCTTTGTTTTCACCCTGGAGACCGGCGTTTGCATCCCGTGTGAAACCAACAATGTGTAGCTGTCTTTGTGTTTGTAGTTATTTTAACCCAAAACACAATGTTTTTTGCCAAACCTAAAGAAGTTGTAGTTTTATTGCCTACACCTAAAGAAGTTCTAGTTTTATTGCCTAAACCATTGTAGTTGTGTTGCCTAAACCTAAAGATGTTCTAGTTTAATTGCCTAAACCTAACTGTTTTTTTTTTGCCTAAACCTAAAGAAGTTCTAGTTTTATTGCCTAAACCTGAAGTAGTTGTAGTTTTATTGCCTACACCTAAAAAAGTTGTAGTTTTATTTCCTGCACCTAACTGTTTTTTTTTTGCCTAAACCTATAGAAGTTGCAGTTTTGTTGCCTAAACCTAATGAAGTTGTAGTTTTGTTGCCTAAACCTAATGAAGTTCTAGTTTTATTGCCTGCAACTAACTGTTTTTTTTTGCCTAAACCCAATGAAGTTGTAGTTTTGTTGCCTAAACCTAATGAAGTTGTAGTTTTGTTGCCTAAACCTAATGAAGTTCTAGTTTTATTGCCTGCACCTAACTGTTTTTTTTTGCTTAAACCCAATGAAGTTGTAGTTTTGTTGCCTAAACCTAAAGAAGCTGTAGTCTTATTGCCTAAACCTAAAGAAGTTGTAGTTTTATTGCCTGCACCTAACTGTTTTTTTTGCCTAAACCCAATGAAGTTGTAGTTTTATTGCCTAAACCTAAAGAAGTTGTAGTTTTATTGCCTAAACCTAACTGTTTTCTTGCCTAAACCTTAAGACGCCTTTTTGTTTGTGTTCAAAACAATGTTTCATTCGGTTTTACAACATGTTAGAACGTGTTGCTTTCAAGTTTCACGTTCACTGTTACAACGTAGTAGGCGTAGTAGGCCCCTATTGACCCACATCTATGGTGCTTATAGCGACTGATAACGCCTATTTAATAGCCTGATAACAGTTGTGAAACAGTGAAGAAGTGAATCTGTTCCTGATTTATGGGGATAAGGTCCCCTGGAGGACAGATATAGGTCACCTTTGTTAAATCATGTGTGTTGAAGCACAGATGAGTCTCCCAGCCAAAATAATTCTCAGACGTGTGGACCCACATCCAAATCTGGAATCCATTTAAATTTAGGTATAAAAACAAGAGATAACCTCCATCACAGCTGCATCCTATCAGGCAGAATACAGACACTAAAACGATGGAAATAAAAAGTCGACCTCACACGCAAATCTCTGATTACTTGATTTCTTAATTTAATGCTCACATACAGTACAGTATACACATAAGATTTAATTTACATCTCACAAACACAAAAGCAAACAGTTAAATACATAGATAACTTTAGCACCAGCATAGAGCACTGATCCACTCAGCGTCCTCTAAAACTCTTATTCGTAGTGATTTTCAAAATAAAACACCTCAGCTTGATCTCACTAGGCATGGCTTACATGGAATATCTTTACAGCAGCATTCACTTACAAAGGTTAATTGATTAAAAAAGGATGCATACTGTACACCAAAGGTGGTATACAAAAGCAATACTATATTATATACCCATTTACATGGCCGTTTTCTCAGTGTAACATTTAAGTGTTTTGACAGCTTCTGTATCAACACTGATGTTTGATAAAAACATAGAAACATATGAATTTTAAAAAAAACGTATGCGTATACATGAAGAGCCTATGGAGATAATTGGCATGTAACAATCTTGCATATTGAAACATAAATATATCACGTTCACAATGCTCTCATTTTTCTTTATATATTACTAACAAGAGAGCTACTGTCTTTCTATGTAGGCTATGTTTTGTTTAGGTTACAGTGTTTTTTTAATATTAAAATTATAATAAAAAAAGAAATCCAATGGGAACATTACTTTTTTGTTACACAGTAATGTGAAAAAATAGTATCAAAATGATTTTCTATATCTCTCAATCGAAAAAGCAATGTAGTAATTAATGCACCGTTTCAGTCATAGATATGTTTTCAGCTTGGTAAACATGAGATCCTATAGTGAGATTTGACAAAGTGAGAGTTTCTTAAGGTATAAAGTGTTTTCTGTTATACATTTCTTGTCAGATTATGAATATATATTTATAATGAAATCTGCATGCAGCAGACAGATGTGCTGCTCGTGAAGGTTCGTGACACAAACACTTGGCCTTCTTTTACTGATTACATTATGTTAACACGTGTATGAAGGATGCGTTCCACAATCTCACAGTTTTTTTGTTCAAAATCTGTGCCAAAAGTAGAGAAAGTCAATAAGTATGTGGGTGAATTTGTGATTATCACTACATGACATCATGGAAATCTTCAGCAAAATGTACCGAGAGGGTCCAACTGTGGACGTCTGGGGACCCCGGGTCTGCGAGCCAATGGGAAGAGAGAAGGGTTTCACGTATGAGATGTGTCACTTCCTTTAGCGGTCTATTTCCCGCCTTCTAACCAGATTTGAACATTCAGAGTTTCTCTGCTCAAGACTTTAAAGCTCCTAGAGCTTTTTTTATAATTTTTTTTATGATCGTTATCAGTAGCCATGTTTCCATTCAATTGTCAAGCAAACTTTAAGCAAACTTTTGAAATGTGGCAAAAAAGAGAAGCGAATTAGGAGCATTTCCATCAACTGGTGTGGAGCAAATAAACTTGGCTACAGCGTCATTTGGTCAGAAGTTGGCGCTATAGGCTACGCATGGCTGTATTCCACCAGTAAACAAAGTAGAAGAAGTAGAGGTTGCGAACCGGAAAACAAAACAAGTCGGCTTGGCCATCTAACCATCTACGCTAGAAAAACGGAGAGAGGTCTTCAGGAATTTGGTTCAATTGGGCAAGTTTTCACTCTCACTGCATCATTTTTGGCTGCAGCTGTTTTAGAAGAAAAAGCTCTAAAAAAAACCCACTGTACACTTCCTGCTTAGCATCAAACTGCAGACAGACACAGTTAGCGAATAGCTGGTGAACATATTGGAGCATTTAGCAGCTGAAGAGCCAGATATTTACCTCGGGAGTTGGTGGAGACCAAAACAAAGCTAAAAGAGAGTTAATATTGGATTTACATTATTGTTGCATTAAATCGAAGAACGCTTGCGGTGATCGACTGCGAGCAAACTCATACAAATAGTCATGTTTTTCTAGATCTGGGTACAAAAAGGGTCGAATGCAGGTATCGTTTGACTGGAGAAGTTTCAATACTACTTGGCACTGGGTTATTTGGCAATACCTTAAAAGGTATAGAGAACCAATACCCAAGCCTACGTATAGGCCTAGCATATTTTACACAGAAGTTACCCTCTCTCTCTGAGCAAAACGTAGTTGAATTAACCGTAAAAGTTGCAGCCCATTTGTTTTTATACTTTTATGGCAGAAAAGGAAGTGATGCATCTCACGCCTGGGGACCTTACTCTCTTCCCTTTGGCTCACAGACATAGAGACTGTTCTCAAATGCATTGTTGGATTCAAGGAGGGGAAATTATATCGTAGAAGGTTTTCAGAACTTAGTCTGCTTTAGTTTGTCGATGTGGTAGCAAAGCTTCAAGGCCGGCCCCAGCTTCAGTCCGAGGTACTTCATGATCATGTCGCTCTTTAGGAGTAACAAAGCGTTTCCATCGATCTCCTGAGAGAAGCAGGAAGAAGACGTTTGTGTCAGATCAGCAGGAAATGAGGCGACCAGACAAAATGATCAGCAGTGAAACATGTCAGGCTGGAAATGGAAAACGAACTTACATGTTTCCTAAAGACGTCTGAATGGGGGCCGAGAGCCTGGGGGTCGGCATCCCTGATGAACCAGACAACATCGTCCACAGACCAGGTGGATGGGTCCTTATTGGGTGGAGGCTTGGACTCCTGGGGCTCTGAAGATGCATTATAACCTCCTGGACGAACAAAGGAAAGAAAGGAGCTTTACTTTCAGCGAAATAAACATCAAAGGAAACTTTGTTTTGACATTCTGTGACTCCTCACCTGTCCGGTTGCTCTCTGGGAACGTGTTTGGGCTGGTTGACGACTGCCTGCACATGCTCATGGAGGCCGTGCCGTTGGAGAACTGCTGTGACGAACGAAACCCGTAGGAGGACTTTGGCGTGTAGGACGAGCTTATGGAGCTGAAAGCAGAATCGCCGGGGTCCAGGGAGTAGCGTTTGCCGTCGGACTGGTCTAAATGGTAGTCCTCGGCCATAGATGTTTCAGCTAAAGACAAGATTAGAGTCAGAATTAGCTCAAAGAATTTGTTTATATCAGCTTAGTAGCTTCTGTTAGACAGATTTAGAAGTACCATCTGACGGGTAGGAGCCACCACTGTGCTGGGTAATGGGCTGATCGCTGAAGAGGTTTTCACAGTGCAAGCTGCGACAGAGCTTCTTCAGAAAACGGAGCACATAGTCGATGCTGTTCACCACGGGGAGGCTGAGAAGATGCTGCTTCCCATCAAATGTGGCTGGAGGGGCAAAACAGGGGAACCACTTGAAACGACATCACGCACAAATTGGGTCATTAAACCTTTACTAATGCATTGTTTCTACTCAATGCCACCTCAGGTAAAGTGGTGTAAACAAAAAGATACTGAACAAATAGAAAGCAACACCTGATGGAGGTCTTTGTACAACACCTGATATTTTTTCTCCCCCGTAGCCTTGCGTGAGGAGAGTGAAAACTGTTTTCTGTTGGAAGGCGCTGTCGATGCAGCCTTGGACGGCCTGCTGAAGCACCACGGAGGGCCGGTCGGGTCCGAAGTGATCGGGGAGCTGCTGGATCTTCTTCCTGTCCAGGTTGGGGCCCGTGTTGGCCTGCTTGTTGATGTAGATACAGACTGATGCAGGGGGGAAACACAGGTGGAGTTTTGAGAAGAGATACCTACATTATCTTACTTATAAGTGTCTTTTAAGCAAATCAGGACTGGATTGTAAAGACAAAAAGGGCATCAATGCTTCTTACACAGGGTTTAGAGTGTTTTACATCCTACCTGTAAGCACCTGGGGCGTGGCAGAGTGGGGGATGGTGGCGGCATCCTGAGGAATTGAGCTCATATCGGGCTCAGGGGTGCTGCTGGGTGGAGAGATAGCCAACGGTGTCATCACCATCCTGGGTTTGAGCTGCAGAAGAAGAAGAAGAAGTTGTTGCATTGCTATGTTTATTTCAGGCATATCATTTATTTACTAAATCATGCATGGAGGGGGATGGTGGGAGAATCAGGTTACTAAATCTATATAAAGCTGTTGTTTTTATGCTACAGATGATGGCTTTTACCCGTATTTATACGTAAAAACAGACATATTTCCCTTTTTGACATACAAATATTTCCATAACATTTGACTACAGCAGAACAAAGCCTCACAGATGTTAAGTCTCTCTCTGTTACACTGGGGTCCCACAAAATGTGAAGGGCATGGAGCCGGTGTGTCTGTGTCTTTCTGTGTACACATGCATTTTTAAACACACTGCATCCACACAGCTCATCCCCCCGTTAACCCCCTCATGTGGCTGACCTTGAAGCCGGGCTTTCTCCCCCTCTTCTTTGGCACTTTGAGTGGAGGGAGCGACTCGGGGTAACGATTTGGAAAATCCATCTTGGCGACATTGCGGAGCGGGGGTCTCCCTCTCTTCCTGCCCGGTATCTTCCCCGACTGGCTGGGGATGAAGGAGGGAGCCACTGCAGCTGATTGCATTTCACTGTCTGATTTCTGTGCCGTTGCTGCAGGTACACTCATTTGGAGCTGGAGACAAAGGAAGCAACCATTGAGCTCAAGCTATAGAAACAGCAAAGAAACATGCACTGTGCTTGCACACTAATCCTCCTCCCCAGCAACTACACATTAGAGAGCAGCATTAGCATCATTTTAGAGGAAGCAGAGTGGTTTGGCAAGGGAATACAACAGCAACATCCAAACACTAAAGAGACTGCAGGATACTTAGCTGAGCAATGCGGTGAGAGGAGCAGCATTTAGCAGAGCATCATAATAAGCAAACAACACAAAAGGCAGCCATGCATGAGCTGTGGAGGAAACAGCACCTCCATCCTGCACTGATAACACACTAATAAAGGAGGAGGGGGGTGTCTATTACCTGCTGTCTTCTATTGTGAAAGCCCAAGAGCCAAGCCCTTTTGTCTTAAATCCCAGGAGCCTAAAGGTGACTATAAAGCTAAATCCCTAACAATGAAGGGAAAGCCATCTTGCTCTTGCTGTATGTGGCTTTTTCCTCGTCCCCTTTTTGGTTAACACACTACTGCTGCCTCTGCCGCTGCCGCTGCTGCTGCTCGGCACACAGGCTGCAGACATCTCATTAGACTAATGCATTCAGCAGTGGCAGAGGGAGGGGGAAATTGACTTCACCATGGCTACCCAGCTATGAATTACCATTACGATGACAGCTTCCACCCTAATCTTTTAAAAAGAAAAAGGAGAAGCAGCAAGGAAACAAACATGTGGCACATCTCCCATGCAGCAGGAAGGAACCGGCTGTGTTTCATACCTCTGAAATGTCTCTTATTTTAAGCAGATTTGTCAAAAGGACACAGTATGTAAACAAACAATAAGCGGTCAGCAGGAACTCACCATCCAGAACAGATGTGGAGTGTCCCTACGCTCCGTGCTGGGTTTCCTATATATTTCCTGAGCACGGATGTCAAAGCAAGGCGGTCTCCACTGTAATACTGTATATATATATGTGTGTGTGTACAACAGAGACAGACAGACAGAGAGTGACAGTGTGCATGTGCATGTGCGTGTGCGTGTGTGTGTGTGTGTGCATTAAAGAGAGATGGAGAGAGAGAGGGAGAAGGGCTCCTCTGTTGTCATGGCAACAAGCCTGTAAGCCCCTGTAACACCCTGTCGGTTGTCTGCCATGTTTTTTTGTCTGCTCAGTGCTGTGGAGGTATAATTAGTCTGAGGACAGAGTTTCTGCTCCTTTAATTTTAATGAGAATATTCAAATGTTATTTTTCCTCTATTTCTGCGGCGGGTTTCCAGTTGTAAAATATCATTCTGTGGCCTTTAATTTATATTAAGGAATGATATTATTTAGAGCTTAGATGATTAATCGATAAATCGATGTAAGAAAATTAATCGGCAACTGTTTTGATAATCAAATGATCATTTATGTCATATTTTTTAAGCATAAATGTCAAATATTTGCTTCTCAAGTGTGAGGAGTTGATGCTTTTCTTTGTCATACATGATAATAAACAGAATATATTTGGGTTTTGGAGGCATTTGAGGACATGAACCTTGAGCTATTTTACAGGCAAAATGATAAATCAAGAAAATACTCTGCACATTAATCGATAATGAATAAAATCTATAATTAGTTGCAGCCCTTAGATGTATTATTCAAACTGCAGTTATCCGATATTACAGCAGATAATAATATTAGAGCTTAAACTATTAGTCAATTAATTATTTTATTTTACATAACATGCATCAGCAGCAATGTTTAAGTCATCTTTTTATGCATAAATAACAAAATATTTGCTCCTCAAATGTGAGGATTAAATGATTTTCTTTGTCATACATGATAATAAACTGAATGTATTTGGGTTTTGGACTGTTGAAAGAACAAAACAAGACATTTGAAGACATAAATCTTGAGCTGTGGGAAATTATAACAGGCATTTATCCATATTTTTATATTTATATACTAAGCAATTAATCAAGAAAATAATTGTCAGATTAATCGATAATGATTATGATAAATATATTCTCTGGTTTCAGCCTCTAAAATATGATAGTGTGCTGCTTTACTTTGTTTTCTATCATTGTAAATTAAATATATCTATTTAAAATTCATAGCTTTGGGATTTGGGACATTTTTATGGGAATTTTTTTTTTTTACTGTTTTCTGACATTTTAAAGACTAAAATAATGATAACAATAATCAATGATAACAATAATCATCAACAGCAACCCTAAATATTATATCATAAAAACCATAATAATTTTTGCTTATCTATTAATGAATATATGCCCTAAATATTTTAATCACCGCCTTTTTGATATGATCTTGAATATTCTTGTGTTAGTGAGTGGGAGGGCTCAGCAGTATTTTCATTTCAGTGATTTGCATAATATGTGCAGCTTCTCTGCAATCCCTGTTTCTGCCACATGAAACACAATAGGTCATTTTAGGTATTTCATGACTCGGACGCAGGTGTATATATTCTAAATTTAGCCTAAATTAACACTGTGGGACAATAATTTTCCATTTTCAGTAGATGCTACTACACTAGTGG
This sequence comes from Adelosebastes latens, assembly GCA_916700685.1. Classification (NCBI taxonomy): domain Eukaryota; kingdom Metazoa; phylum Chordata; class Actinopteri; order Perciformes; family Sebastidae; genus Adelosebastes; species Adelosebastes latens. Next base: position 52,826 of record CAKAKR010065035.1, on the reverse strand, counting down.
GTATAGTCATACATCTATATAATGCCAAATCAGTTGTAGTGTAGGTATTATGCATGCTTGGAATTAAGACTGCAACTAATGATTATTTTTATCATTAATTAATGTATCAATCATTTTTTCATTTAGTATAAAAAAAAATATTAAAAAAATGCCTGTAACAATTCCCAAAGCTCAAGATCTTTGAATGATTTGTTTTCTCTGACAAACAGTCTAAAACCCGAAGATATTCAGTTTACAATCATATAAAACTGAGACAAGCAGCAAATCTTCATATTTTATAAAGTGGTTCCAGAGATTAGTTTTCATATTTGCTTGATAATTGACTCGAAATTGTGCAGATTGATTTTCTGTAGATCAACTAATTGATTAATTGACTTTTTGTTTCAGGTCTATGGGATAAAATACAAAAGAGTAGGGTAAAAGAAATACAGTAAAATAAATAAACCGCCTCAGAAAAAAATGCTGTTCTCAACAAATCTCAGATTGATTCCTTTAAAATGAGGCTTAAAATGTTGCCACTGCTTTTTATTAAAAACAAAAAAAATCTTTCATATCCTGCACTGCACTGCAATTTTTCTTCTTCTAATTAATCTGTTTTATTCAAGTTTAACTTGTTTAGCATCTATTTAATTTTACCCTTTTAAAATCCCATTCATTTATATATATCTTTCTATCTATTGTGTTTTTTTTAATATTTTGTCTTCATGACTTTTGGGTCCTATGTAAAGCACCTTGAATTTTTTTTTTTTCTCCATTGGTTTTAGTTGACAAACATGTTATAAAAGAAAACATAATAGCAAATTATTCCTCACAAAACAACCTGAACAAGAATCCCTACAAGATGATTAAAAAAAAAAAAAAAAAATAGAAAGAAAATTAAAATAGAAAGGGGAAAAAAGATAAATATATATTTAAAAAAAAAAAAGAAAAACAAGAAAGTAATTAAGTTATAAAATAGCTATAAATTAACAAAAATGAATAAATAGTAATAAAAAACTAAATATGCTCCCAAATGAAGAATGGCTTTGTTGTTGACAGTCTTGTTCTGAATTTAACGGCACATTTGCAACCTTTCATTATGATAGAATAGAATAGAATAGAATAGAAAGCTTTATTGTCATCGTATTAAATACAACGAGATTCACAGTTGCCACTTCTGGTCAGTGCTTTAGAACAAATACTTGACAAGACTAAACGAGGCAGATAAAACATATAACAGGTAAAACACACACAGTTATAAAGCAAAATAAAACAGGTAGAGTAGATGTAATAAATAAATATAAACAGAAGTGTTACACCAGAAGTATAAAATATAAAAAAATACTATCATAAAATATAAATAAATATGTAAAATTATAAAATATTAGTATAATGCTGTATTAGTGTGATATCATAATAATAATTATTATAATAAATGTGAAACTTCGCCCCCTGCTGGCTGACAGCAGTACTTCTGTTTGTTTTGTTGTTTGTTAATAAAGTTACGTTGAAGGAATTTGGAGCCAAGATGGCGGCATGCTGCAGCATACCGCTGTCAGTGAAGATGTCACCCTCAGCTTTACTGGGCTTTAAGTGTCTTTTAACTGAACAATATTCATCCAAAAAGCTGCTAAAATGTTTGACAGAGGTCTGCAGACGAGGTGAGACCAGTTCTTGGTGAGTCATGGTGATGTTCGATGGAGTTAAACGAGTTTATCCGGGTGGTGTAAAGCTACTATCTACTGAAAACTCCACCTAGCTCTGCTTTTAATTAACATTTACTCTCTTAAAGTTAACCTAATATTACTATAAATATCTGACCTTCTGTACAAACTTACCTTGTTATTTTCACTGCTTTTATCAGCTGTCAAACTAGCTGTCACTTGCTGTCACAAATGTACACAAAAGGAGCCAGCCAGCTAATCAGTGTTGTTGTTATGATGTAAATGAAGGTTACTCAGTGAAAGCCCAGCAGCAGCAGCAGCAGCAGCAGGCTGTGGAGGAGGAGAGCGGTGTAAGTCCCGCCGGGTTCCGCGGTCCTCTGGATCACTACACCGGGCTGATAAAGGACGGGACACTGCGGGAGGATGAGCACCAGAAAGCGGTGATGCAGACTCTGGACCAGCTCCACAAAACACTCAGAGGATACAGCAACACACCCACATCCTTCTTCTCCAAGGTACAGAGAAGTTACTGATGTTTTCATCCTTTTATTATATATATATATATATATATATTTATATATATATATATATATATATATATATATGTAAAACA